>JBBPJQ010001443.1:0-10309 GCA_038088795.1 Boletus rex-veris
GCAAAAAGCCTACTTTGTCATATCTTTGTGTCTCTGGCTGTGGTGCCTATGTACACCTTCCAGCAGAAACTTGTGGTGGTAAATTGCAGCCCAATTCACAATTGATGATCTATCTTGGCATATCTGCTGGTAGTGATTCAAACTACCTATTCATGTGCCCTAACAATACACTACACACGTCGGCCCATGCCATATTTGATGAGCACCTCTTCCCCAGGTGTTCTAAAGCAGCTCCTCACCAGCCGGTTAACCACCCGCCATGTTCTCACTCTCATGATGATGGGTCTTTGGACTCTGACTCTACACCCTCAGACTTGGAGTTGGATGCAGAACTCGCTCCTCCTACTGTCCATTCTCATCACCAGGTGCCTAGGCCTATTACTCCACCTCCACCTCCCACTCTAGCAGCCCCTAGGGCATCCGCACCTCCTCCTGTTACCCCTCCTCACTGTCCACCCCCACCCCTGCCTGCTTGCCCAGAGCACCCAGAGCATGAATGCCACACCCCTTTCTGTCCTGGAAATGTCTACAGAAAATGCCACGACCCACTCAAGCAGCTTCAACACATCGAACACGCCTCTGACTGGCATAGACTTGTTGGGGAAGTACCCACTTGACCATCAGATTCACCTATAGTCTCTGGTGGATTACCTCCATTAGAAGAGGACATAGAGTGCATCACCAGGGAAGGGGGAGACACTTTGGTTTCATACCTCTGCAGCCATGCTTTTCCGCTGGAAATGGAACAATCCAATATAAATTATCACGAATGGACCTACTGCAACATACTTAAATTGCCATAAGATGAGCAAACCCTTTGGTGTAAAGCCTGCCACAATGAGTTACAAATACCCAAGGACCACAAGGTCTATGAAATTATGGATAGACCTGCAAATAGAAAGATTATAAAAAATTGATGGGTCTTTGATGTAAAAAATGACAGAAGAAAGAAAGCCCACCTTGTAGCTAAAGAGCTTCTCCCAAATAGAAGGGATTGATTTCAATTGAATATTCTCTCCTGTTGTATACTTTGAGACAGTGCAGTGTATGCTTGCCCTCTCAGCAACAGAAAACTGGTATATTACTGGTCTCAATGTCTGATCTGCCTATCTATATGGCAAACTGGATGAAGAACTATATATGGACTTCCCAGAAGGCTTTATGCCTCCTCACCTTAAAGGGAAGGTCTTGAGATTACTACATGCCATATATGGCCTCAAACAAGCAGGATTATGTAGCTTGGTGGTGTGAACTTGACCAATCCATGAAAAAACTTAGCTTCATACATCTTAAAACAGATGCTGGCCTCTTTATTTATCACAAAGGCAAAGAGCTCATCCTAGCAATTATCTACATAAACAACACCATCTTCTACAACTCCAACAAAACCTTTGTAGATAAGATTAAGGCTGCCTTTATGAAGAAACAGGAATGTTGAGACTTAGGAGAAATATACAAATTCCTAAGAATGAACATATATCCAGATGGTCAAACAATTAAAATAGACCAATGAGAATACCTTGACAAAGTCATTGAGCGATACAGTATGATTAATGCAAAAATTGCCAACACTTCTCTCCCTCAGAATTATTACCCAGAGAAGAATGAATCCCCCGTCATCCCGGAACTTCAGATGTGATTCCAGACAGTGATTGGATCGTTACTGTACCTTATAATTGGTACAAGGCCTGACATCTCATATGCGGCTACCCAACTCGCCCACATGTCTGCCAACCCATCAGAAGAGCATCTGAACAAAGCTCTATACATCTGCTGGTTAGGGTTCTGCATGGGTATGGGTATGGGTATGGCCTCGATGTACCCATACCCATACCCATATCCACATGGTGGGTTGACATATCAAACATGGATATAGTGGATGTCACCTGAGACTCGGATGTCATTCTGTAATCTTGCACAGCTAAGAAATTTTTGGGCCTCTACTACCATACTCGTCACCTGGATCTTGATTAACCTGTCTTCTCATCCCATTTGTCCACTCCCATGCCCCAAGAGAATCCCCACGAAATCACCAAATGAGTTTCTAAACCCACAGATAAGGTCAAGACAGCCCTCGAGGACAATCAAGTCCTTAAGAAGCGCCGAAATGGTCACCATGAGTCCAAAGCTACACAACATACAGCCTCAACCAGCAAAACGACCAATACTGACAATCCTCCAGCCAAACGGATCAAGTCTCATAGTACCTCTTTTGACAATGCTGAGGATGTGGACGAGACAAATGGCACATCCAACACAGAGTCAATCATCGAGGTGAAAAAGGGTTCAAAGACACAGCACGAGGAGGAACTTGGTTAGAGATTTTAATGTGGCAATGAAAAGCATATTTACCACCAACAGTGGATATGATGAAAAACTGGACATCCCCGATTTACTCATTCTTCGAGCCCATGCCTCGGGTCATTGAAGAGAATTGCTGGGTTGTGCACAAGTTCAAATGTACCCAGCATGGTTGCACAGCCCCACCTATACACCAGTACTTGAACACCAAAGATGCCTGCTCAACAAGCAACATGTGAAAGCATATCAACAAATGTTGGGGGCCTGAAGTGACTGCCACAGCTGATCAAAGCAAGCTATCGAAGAAGAAAACACGGGAGAGTATTAGTACTTACCAGCACACTAGCTCGATCATGGCTGTATTCAAAAAACTAGGAACAAACACTGTCAGCTACTTGAATCATCAAATGATGCATGCCAAAACCCGCACAGAGATAGTCTGCTGGGTCATTGAGTCCCTGTGACCATATGAGATTGTCAGGGACTGGGGGTTTATGACACTGATGAAAACAGGGTGTCCAGAGTACTATTTACCTTCACCAGTGACAGTCTCGCGAGACGTGTGGTTGCTCTTCAAAGCAACATGCAAACATGTTGCAACAATGTTGAGGGTGTGTCTTCCCATTTTTATCAAGTGTTTGGTCTGTAATACAAGTCAACATACATAGGAATATGAGGGAAAACTTAGCTTTACGACTGATGCATGGACGTCACACAATCACCACGCATTTGTTGCCTTCGCAGCACATCTTGAGCATGCTGGGCAACCTTGGAGCATGCCGATTGATGTTGTCAAGTTGTCAAAGGTACATTGCTGTTCATGTTAGTCAAATCAATGATTTAGCCCTAGGATCAGTCACATACCAGCCGTGAGCTTGCAGCGGTGTTTGCACGGATGCTAAAAGATTTCCACATGTTAGACAAGGTGTGTGGCCACGTAGCGAGCAAGTAGTCACTTACTGATGGATGGCAGATACTGGGCATTACCTGTGACAACGCGTCGAACAACAACGCGATGATTAATGAGCTGGAGATAGCTTTGGACAAGTTTAGTGGCACATCTGCTCACACATGTTGCTTCCTGCACATGGTGAATCTGGTCGCCAAGTCAATCACAAAGCTGTTTGATTCTAAGACCAAAGAGTGAGTGGTAGAGGGAGGCGACTCAGCTGTGAAGACTCACCTTGAGAAGGAATTGGACGAGTTGAGCACAGGAAATAATGAGGACAATGGTGGCATGGAGGATGAAGAAGATGTTGACAGTGAGAAAGGCTGGGTAGACGAGCTGAATGAGATGTCCAAGGCCGAGCACCAGTAAGCTGCAACGCGCACTCATGCTGGTCAAGTTAGCCCTCGTAAAGGTATGCAGTGATGACTTACTCTTACTTCACTCCACCTCATTCTGACTCCCTGTAGCTTCGCAAGATTGCTTTCAAGGTTATTCATTCCACTACAATCCTCCTGCTGGCCTGGCAGAAGATCTTGGAGGACTTGGAGGTAGTCGTCACCTTGATCCCATGTGATGTTGAAACTCGTTGGAACTTGATGCTGGATATGTTGCATTACGTGTTGAAACACAAAGAGGCAGTGGACATGTTGACGCAGCGCCGGGATCTTCGCTGATATGAGTTAAGCAGAGATAAGTGGGACATCGCGCAGCAGCTGCATGATGTTCTGAAGGTGGGTGTGTTTTGTCACACAGTCACGTCACAGTGCTTACCTGTCGCACAGATTCTCAAGGATGCTACATTGTACTTCTCATGCTCAAAGTCGGACGACCACTCAATGCCCAATCTCATGGCCGTGATTCCGGCCATGGATCATATTGATACAGTATTCACACAGTACTCACACAACCACAAATACTCTGTGGCCATCTGAGCAGCAGTCCAATTGGGCAAGAAAACTTTAAACAGGTACTATTCCCTCACTGACAGTTCAGTGTTACGACCGCTACTCAAGCGTATACGGACTTATCAATTTTCTTTCATTCTCAACCCCTATCTATTCCCTTCACACATTCACATGCATTCCTTTCATCTCCGCTCTATCACTTCTATTCACACATGCGCATCTAATCTCCCACATCCATACTTCCTATTCACATTAGATCCGCACCGCAGCCTCATGCTGCCACATACATGCGCATCACGCATGCCGGGCTATGTACACAGGTATATCACGTGACCCAGTGTCCATACTATTTACTATATATAGCAGTAGCACAGCACGGTCTGTGCGCACATGTACTTACTATATAAACCCCAATTCAGCGCCAGAGAACACTAGTCTTGTTCTCTTGGAGTTTCCCCTACAGGCAACTCTACTTTCCTCCACTTGTCTTTTTCTCTGTGCAAGCGACCTAGCACTGAAGCTTCACTTCACCGTGAGTCTTTAGGGTTGTTTCAGATACGCCCAGGTAGATCATCAGCTGCGATTTAGGTTGCAGTTTTCCTTTGCGAGTTTCAACTGGAATGTGGACATATGCGCCACAGCCAAAAACCCGAAGATGTGAAAAAGTAGGCTGTTCACCTGTGAGCATCTCGGATGGTGTTTTCCAGTTGAGCCGAGCGGAAGGGGTGCGATTATACACATGAAGTGCATGAAGTACCGTGAACTCCCAGTAAGAGTCGGGCAGGCAAGCCTGCAGTTGCATGGGTTGTGCCTTGTCCATAATGGTACGGATGAGGTGTTCCGCGCGTCCGTTTTGCTGGTGAGCATAAGGGGCGGATTGTTGTATATGAATGCCATTATCGCGCATATACTCAGTGAAAGCTTTGGAGGTGTATTCTCCCCCTGCATCAGAGCACCAGTGTTTTACGACGGCGTTGAACTGAGTGCGCACATAGGCGTGAAACTGCTTAGTGGCTTTAAGGGTCTGATCCTTAGTTTTAATGAGGACCAGCCAGGCCATGGATGTATAGTCATCATAAAAGACGACTGCGTACTTGTACTTATGGTACGATTCGATTTCAAATGATTTGAGGTCAGAATGAATTAACTCAAAGGGAGCGCTTGCGTGCTTCTCGCTATGAGGAAAAGTACGGTTGGGCTGTTTGCCCATCTCGCATCCGGGACAGATAGGAATGGTGGATGGGATATCTATGTCCGGAAAGTCCTTAATGTGCTTCTTGGCTGCGCGGAGCACTTCGCGTGAGGGATGGCCTAATCGGCGGTGTAGAAGTTCATAGTCCACAGAGGTCATCGATGCTAAGTCAGCATGTGGATGAACAGTGGGTGCACGTATCCAGTACATTGTGTCGCCATGGGAGTGGAAACTTAGTACCATTTGTTTCATGCAGCGATCAATGATGTTGATATGACCGGGAGTGGTCTAGAGTGACATACAGGCGTCGGTGAGTAAGGTACCCATTGATATGAGTTTTACAGTACAGGATGGCATGTAAATGACTGGCGATAACCGCACAAGTCTACCTTGGTAGCGTATAACCGCTGTTCCTTTGCCTAAGATAGTCGCACGACCATTTGTGGTCTGGGAGTAGGTTGGTATGAGGAACGGCGTGTACTCAACCAAATCGTTTAGATCGTTGGTGTAATGGGATGAAGCTCCTGAATCCAGGAGCCACATGTCTGGTGGTGGTCGGTGGCTGGTGTGATCTCTTTCTTTTCCTTTACTCTTGGTTTGCTTATTACAGCGATCACACATGGAGAAGGGAGGAAATGTAATAGATTCATCATTATCTACTACAGGCGTATGCATATTATATACAATCTGAGGCGAAAGTATCCGTGCATCAGTGCCTGTGAGAGATGGACAAAGAAAGAGAGGGACTTGCCACTCAGATGCGTTGTTATAAAACTCCGCAATGTATTCATCAGCCTCCATGTCCCTGCCTAGGCTGACAGTGTCACAGTCAAAACTGACCATGTCTTCATCCGAATCGGAGAGAATCTCGATGATTCAGGCAGAGTCCATGCGCCTCATAAGAGAGGGTGTGGAGGGGCTGGCGTGGTTAGGAGGGATGGTGTGAGCACCAAAGGGGCCATCTTCATTGAAGGCGGAGTGTTGTCGCGCGTGTGTGGGCCGGTTGCGGCGGTTGCGACGACGTGTGGCGATGGGCTCAAGGTTGCGAACAATCTGAGCAGTGGGGGTCTCCCTGATGTGCCGAGCGAGAGAGATGGCTTGTTGGGCCTGAGGGAAAGCGGGGGGGCCGTAATAGGCAGCACCGGCGGTATGCGTGAGAGCGCAGGGGTCGGAAATGGGCTTGGTGAAAGTGGTGGAGGCTGGATCGAGGATGGCGGGCTCCATGAGCATGTTCGCAAAAGCGAACGAGGCAGAGGATGTTTCGGCGGTGGTGGTCGCTTGGTCCTTGTGCTTCTTCTCCCCTTCTTCAGAGTGTTTGCCCTGACAGCACTTCTTCCCCTTCTCCTTATTCTCATCCTTTTTATCGGATGAGTTCTCCTCCTTCTTCTGCTGCTGCTTGAAGTTGGGGTCGCCGTTTTGGCAGTGGACATTGGAGACCTTGTTGGCCTGCGCACGAGGCGGGGGCCGGCGAGAGAGATAGTGCTGCCAGGCAGCGGTGAGGATGGTTTCCAATTCGACCATGGTTTTGACCTTGGTCTTGGTGGGATCGGCATCGATCGCTTCATTGAGCATCTGATGCAAGGTCTCCGCATACTTGGGGAGCTTCACGATGGTGATGAGGGCCTTGAGGTTGTCAGGGACCGTGTGCTGGAGTTGGTCCAGCTGAGCGAAGCTGGAGTTCAGCTTGGAGAAGGCGGGGCCAGGATGGTTGTTGTTGGGAAAGGTGATCCCGAGCATGATCTTCCACTCAGTGAAGGCGGAAGCGAGGGAGGCGGCCTCATATTTGGCTTTGAGAGCATCCCATAGATCCTTGCCTGTGTTGTAGGCTTGGAAGGTGGCGGAGATGGAGGGTTCGATGCGAAGACAGATGGACCTGAGGGTCTGGTTATTATTTTTGTCCCACTTATTCATGGCTTCCTCCTCTTCAGGGGTGGGAGCTGTTCCAGCCATGCCGGGGCGAATTTTGGTGAAGCTTCTGTGCCAGACACCGGTGGCACGGAGGTATGCTTCCATGTCCTGAGCCCAATGTTTGTAGTTGACTCCGTTGAGCTTGGGGATGTTGTTGAGAGTGGACGACATTGGTTGATAGTAGGTTCTGTGGAGATGACGTGTCAGCATAAGAACCAGTGAAGGGAGCGGAAAAAGACCACATCGCTGAACAGTCAGAGCTTCCAGAATGTAGGGTCATAGCGACCCCCTACATCTGTAGTCTGATGGCTGTTACCCCAGGGTGTTGCCGCACAACCAGGGTGTCCGGCGTTTCCGCACAGGACGGCCGATGTCCAAAGGCATTCGCCCATGAGCAGATGACAAGCAGGTGACCACATCGTCAGAGCTGCGGGGCTCATAACCTGTTGCAATAGCGTCTACCTGATGTATACATCAGGCAGAGGGAATCTACTCTAGGGCCTTACCTTTGGAGAGGGTTACTCAGAGATGATAGCAGTTAGGGATCAAGAGAGTTATATTCATATTCAGACTCAGCAGAGTCTTATATACTACTATTACTGATTATATAAGCAGGTCACATGACATCAAGTACGTGTCCTTTCAACAATGCAGATAGATATGCAAATTCATGATCCATTAAATTGCACATGATAAGATAGTGGATTGCAAGATGACCGTCATGCAGAGCGAAGGCAGACTTGAAGGGCTGTTTTGAATTTGGGAGACCATGGCATGCTAAGTGAACCCATGCATGCTTGCCAAGTTCTTCAACAGCCCTAGCAATGCAAGATGCCTCTCCATTGATGCACATGAACATGGTGTGGT
Organism: Boletus rex-veris; assembly: GCA_038088795.1. Taxonomy (NCBI): domain Eukaryota; kingdom Fungi; phylum Basidiomycota; class Agaricomycetes; order Boletales; family Boletaceae; genus Boletus; species Boletus rex-veris. The sequence continues at coordinate 8,123 of JBBPJQ010001443.1, forward strand.
CCTTGAGGCAGTGAGCAACAACATCTAACTCCATGCTGACAAAAGGGAGTTCAGTCTGGCCAGCTGCATTGGCTTGACCAATGGCAATGAATTGTTTTGCTTTTCTTGTAGAATCAGATGGACTGCACGCTCTAGCACGCATGAGGGCAGTCAGTGTTGGCATGTAGGATGAGATGCAAAGATCAGCCACGTTCTGCCATCCCTTCCTATACGGACCGGCAGCATGCAAGGGCAGTGTGGAAAACTGGGTGGTGGGACACCACCAAATACATGTTTGAGATGGACGCGTCATCTGCAGCATATGCATGATGGGAGAAACAACCTGATTCCAGAGACGGCATAGGAAGGATGCAAGCTCTTTCGTCATGTCAAGCCTCTTTGTGCATGCAGTCAAAAAATGGAGCTCCATACCCAGGTCTTCGATGCCTTGCTGTGTGATCTGCAAAGGAACATGAATGGGATCTTGATCACATAGGATGATGAGCGTGTCACAGCCATGCTTGCTCACATTGACGATAACATCAGGACCCTCACTGGCTGCATGCTGGAGATCCGAAAAGAGCAAGGGAAGAAGGAAGTGGGAAAGGCCAGGAAGCTTTCGAATTTCAGCAACAACCTTCTGTATTTCAACATTGAGATGGAATAGCTTGCCATGCTGATCTACACCTGGTGAACTGAGGGTATTGCAAATGAGGGAGGCAAGTTGCGTGAACTTGTCTGCCAATGTTCTTTCCTGTGGACTGGTTCCTATGGCATCATGAAGTGGGGAACGGAGGCATGCTAGTTGGCTCCAGAAGACACCCCGACCTTGTTCGAGAAGTTTGACCGCCCGTGCAGGAGCATGTTTCTGGAGACACATTGAGAATGCATCTGTTGTGAGCGACAAAGTGAGCTTCTTGAGGGTGGTGAATTTTCGAGGTAACAATGGCAAGATGGCCAGATGTTCAACAAGTAATCGAAGGGTCGTTTCATATGTGAGAACCATCGTGGGGTGTTGAAAGCATTTAGCAGCACGAATCCATGCCCTAGCAGCAGAAAGATCAGCGAAAGACACCGCATGTGTCACATGCACCAGTTCATTGTAAAGGCTGAATATTTTGTCCACATCATTTGGCCAATGCAGCTTCATGTACCAGCTATGAAGGCAGCCTGTAAGGCACTCCAATGAACGTGATTGATCAGGGTGGCCAGGTGGACATGGGGGGAGCACTTCTCCTGCAATGACAATGGCTTCATCAAGGTTTTCTATCATTTCAAGTGTCTCATACTGAGCAGCCAGCTTGCCTACCAGGTTATTCAAGGACAGTGACTGTTCTGGATATCCAAGGGGGCGAAGGTCAACTGCTTCTCGACCAAGTGCAATGGCAACCTCAAGGTCCCTCATCAGCCCAAGCTGCCCAAACTGAATCATGAGATGAAGCGAAATGTTATTTAGAGCTACAGATCGACCTCAGTTTCCTTCTGGGCAGAGATTGAATGCCTCTTGTTCAAGGATAATGGCCTCGTTGAGGTCTTCCATCTCCCCAAGTTGCTCATGGTGAGCAGCAAGACAGAGTGCAAGATTCACCAGAGAGCAGGGTCGAAAAGGGTATCCTGGCATGAAAAAGCCAAGTGCTTCTCGATTGAGGGTGATAGCCTCCTTGGGGTCCTCCACCACCCCAAGCTGCTTGTACCAGATGGAGAGACAGAGAGTGAGGTTGTTCAAAGAGCTGAATCGAAGGGGATGCCCTTGCAGGAGAATGTTGAGTGCTTCTTTTATGCAGATAATGGCCATGTCCAGGTCCTCCATCATCCCAAGATGCTCATACCGGATAGAGAGATCAATTGCAAGGCTGTTCAAGGAGTACAATTGAAGGGAGTGCCCTGGTGGGTGCAGTACCAATGCTTCACAGTTGAGTGCAATGGCCTCATTGAGATCCTTCATCTCCCCAAGCTGACAGAACCGAGCATAGTGTTTAAAAGTCTGGTCCAGTCCGGTTTTTGACCTTCCTAATTAGGCAACCGGATCGAAACCGGTCCTGGGAAGGTCCCAGGGACCTGCAACCTGCAACTGGACCGAAAAAAACTGGTCCAAATGAGTCCTACAACCAGTTGCAACTGGTTGCAACTGGTCTTTTGAAGAACCGGTCGTCTGACCCCTATCCCGTGGGAATCACACTTCGCAGTAGTCATACGGATTGTAGTACA
>JBBPJQ010001445.1:0-10295 GCA_038088795.1 Boletus rex-veris
GGGTATGTTTGCCTTAGTATTCGGTAGTTCGGGTTGAAGTTGAACGTGGACGTCAAAAGTGGGACGCGGAGAATCCCAGAAATAAAACGCAGTATTCCAGAGACCAGGCCAACTGGCAGATACAAAAGTGAAAATAATAGACGGGTCAGGGAACGCTGTGGCTTATGAAGATGAAGGTTTAGCGATGTACGGTGATGCAGGATTGATGGATGCAAACCTCATAACTTCCTTCCTGGCCAGAATTCTCTTGTGCCTGAGGTGGCTCTCGATCCCGCAGGTTTATATCCCGGACAAGCGCCTCTCGTTGACGCGGGAGCAGTCGTTCCATCTGTCCTTTGATTAGGAACAGAGCAATTACAGGGCAAGTGTGAAATCTTCCTGCAGTGAAGGCGAAGTGGGAAGCAGTCAACTAGTCATCACAAAAATTGCAGAATTGTGACATTGCGTGATGTGGCTGATGTCGCGTGACAGCACGTGAGGAAAGTCAGTCGCGAATCGTTGATGTCATCGGATTAATCCGTCACCGCATGCGACATATTGCAATCTCATAGCTAGTCGTAGATCGTTTGATGTACTCGACATTCTGATAATACAAAATACTGCGTTCTCCCGAATGCCGGGAAAACAAAGTAGCATCCCTCACGAGTGTTACTACAAGGGATCATAACCCTCCTGGGCCCATATAGCCTCAGTGATGGGTTACCGGTGGCTCATCTGATAGTCATACCTGTCATTCAATGCCCGCTGGAAAATCTTTGATGACTGCTCGACGAAATCAAGGAATTCGGGCGCAGCCAGAATGCTTGCACATTCCTCTTCAGTCAGGTCAGCATGAGCAGCATTGTGTAACTCAAATGTGCCACCCAACCTCGGATTTCCTGCTCAATCTCCTTGTCAAGCTGTACGCTTTCTTCTTCTAGCTCCTTCTCGCGAGCAAGGCGATCTGCTTCCAGTTCATGCTCACGTTCACGTAGTATTTATTGTCGGATGTCTTCCTCAGAGATGGAAAGGTGCTTCGGGCTCGACAGCTGTAGTCTGAACTTCTTTGTTATAGATCATCTGTTCCTATACTCTCCGTTGCATGAGACCATGAATGCATCGTCGAGACAAGAGACATATGTGCCGTGGGAGCTCAATCAGCTCTTGCTCTACATCAATGAGATCTATAGACCGCGGAGTCAAAGTCCTAGAGTACATAAGCACACCCGTACTAAGACGCAACAAACCAATGAACAACATACCTCTTGGTGACGTGGTCTGTTGCCAAGTTGACAGACACAACCATGGTCCCCATGATGAGCCTGTCTGAACCCACATCGCTTTGTTGACTGACATGACCAGACAGTGAAAACACCAAGCCCAAATGGAGTAGTGCGGATTGACGAGGAGGCAGTAGAGAAGATGAGGGTGTGACATCCCCAGTGCTGTCAAAGCCTCCCCTACTTGCACCGACAGGCATGTTGATGAGGTTGTTGACATTGCAACGTGCGACAGAGGATGGGCCAACGGTCTAGGACGTTGAGGGTGAGATGAGAGAAAAGATGGGGAGGAGATTTACCTCGGACTGGCATTGTTTGGTTTTGGCGCATTGTCTGTCCGCTCTGGCCTTTCTTAGCTCTGCGAGTTTGATGTGCTTGGTCGATTTCAAGACACATCAGCAAATCCCTGATTTCGGCTCAGTGACACAGCCTCTTTGCCAGTCACAGTGTGACATATAGTAATCCACAGCCACTCGGCTTACTGCACAGCAACATTACAATTAAATTATTTCCTGTCAAGTAGCACAGCTCCTACAGAGTTCAGTTCCCACAGTCCCACATTGCCTACAGTAGTATTGGCATGTGTCACAGTGGATCTCAGGTTGACGGTCCAACAGTATGGCAGATTAACCCCAAATACACAATTTTCAGTCTTGTGCATTTTTCTTATGACAATTTCCATCATCAACCGTAACGTGCAAACATTCGATGTTGTCAGATGGGTGCACATGACTATGAATACCAAGTAATAGCCATGGGTATTGTGTATGCCAGACCAAAGTACAAATGTGATATGATCAAAAAGTCAGCCATTGCCCATAGATCGAAAGGGCACTCTGGGAAGACGAGACAAGGCAAGCAACAAGTAATATGGAGGTATCAGCAGGCGCCAAGCTCAAGCGAATTAGAATATACATAGAAATAGGGCATTAATGGGCTGATAGTCAAGGCGCTCAATGATTCAGTGAGACCAATGTTGCCAAAGCTCACGTTAACGTACACTGACACTCCAGAGTAACTACCAGCGTGGGTATGCGGGGGTGTCAAACTGGCGTTATGAGGCGAGTGGTTTTGTAAAACATATCCATCAATGGAACGTGCTTGCAGGCCGTGCAGCTGAGGTGCCAAATGCGACGGTCCATAAGACCCTTGCCCTTGCATTCCATATAGGCTAGCCTGAGATGCGTAGATGTCTGCAATCGAGCCATTGGGGTGGATACTCTGTGGTAGGTGCCGCCCAGCAGCAGGGCCATGAGCTAAGCCAAGAGCTTGACCGTTGAGGTTCATGTTGATCATTTGATGTCCATGGTATCCACCGTTGTAGTTGTCTACCTGTTCGCGTTGTAGTTTGTTTTGAATACATTTGCCATAGGGAGTATTGCGAATGAGTGGAAGAACCGGGCTTATACATGACCGGGGGGAGCAGAAGAGCTATGAAAGAAGCGCCGACCGGGTCGGCATGGAGTCCATAGGGCTTAGGGCGCAATCATCACGAAGGCCCGGTTCTGGCAATCCGTTCGCAAGCTTACTTGATTGCATAGAACGTCCATTTGATGTCCATGGTATCCACCGTTGTAGTTGTCTACCTGTTCGCATTGTAGTTTGTTTTGAATATGTTTGCCATAGGGAGTATTGCGAATGAGTGGAAGAACCGGGCGAATGCCCTGAAGCGAGCAATGGGGAAGCGAGTGGGGAGAAGGAGAAAGAGACAACGAGGGAATCAGCGTGTGTCCCTCCTTATACATGACCAGGAGGGAATGGAAGAGCTACAAAAGAAGCGCCAACTGGGTTGGTGTGGAGTCCGTAGGGCTTAGGGCACAATCATTATGAAGGCCTGGTTCTGGCAATCCGTTCGCAAGCTTACTTGATTGCATAGAACGTCCATTTGATGTCCATGGTATCCACCATTGTAGTTTGTTTTGAATATGTTTGCCATAGGGAGTATTGTAAATGAGTGGAAGAACCGGGCGAATGCCCTCAACAAGAAGGGTGCACTGGGTAGGCTCCACGTAGTCAAGTGCAGTCTGGACATCATAAGTAAGCGGTATATCCAATGGGTATGAACACCGACTTGAACGCAATAGTTGCCATACGAGTCGCGCAACAACTTCTCCAAGCGTGAGCGATTAAGCAATTCTTCGACGAGCATTTTTCTAGTGCTATGTTCAGCCACGCGGATGCACTGTATGGCGGGGGGGCGTGACTGGTCTGCCATTTACAACACGGCAAGATCACCAACCTTTTCAATGACATTGGAGCTGAATTTCTGAACTGAAAGAGCGCACACATTCCCTGCGAATTGACGAATGACACCATCGCTGAAACGATTGTCGTTCAGGTCAAGAATATACTGTACGACCTAGTAGACGATGAAAAGTTAACATCCTCACGCCGTAGTTGTGGATGTGTCATGATGCTCACATAGTTTCCGTATGGGTCCTGGACCAAGGTGAGAGCGTTATAGGCGATCTCGTTCACAAGTTGGACACGTTGGTGATCGGAAGCATGATCGATACATCGTTGTAGCACACAGCATCCGTGACGGTGAGTCGCAACTTCGACACAATTCGCAGCGACAGCATTGTAGATAAACTGCAAGGAATGGACGTAAGCATCAAAATACCAAAACAATGCGTCACACATACCTGGTTGTCTTCAGGGGCAACTTTGTTGAGACATTTCTGGATGACATGGTTCCCATTGAGGTCCTTGATGAGCACAACAACATGGAGGCTGAGCGCGACGATAATAGAGTGTATCTGCACATTGTATCTCTGATCAGCCTATGCTCTCCCGTAAGTCTAGAAGAGAAGAAATGGAGTGAGTCAGACTTGCCTGTCGTCTAGTGGACAGAAAGTCAATCATTTTTTGTACAGCACGAGTACCATGCATGTCGAGTGATATATTGACCAAGTCCTGCGCAACCGATTCGCAGATGACATTTCGCTGTTCGTCGGTGGAGTATTCCAAGAGCTTTTGGCACAGGTAATTACCAAACGGATCTTCGCAAGATCAGTATCACAACACTCAACGTAAGATGACGCTAGCGCCCACCTGTCATCAGATCGGCAAAGTGTCCGAAGGTTTCGCGGAAGATCATGTCACGATGCTCGGAACACCTTCCTCGAGCTTCTTTTGAAGGTACCGGCAGCCATGTTGATCCTTGCACAATGCTGGAATTTCACCTTGCAGGTCTTCGATACGGGTACCGGCAAACCGGTTGACTAGAAAAAAAAATTGAATTGAGTTTCGAGGGTTGAAGAGGCTGGGGATTTACGGTCCATGTCACCGCGTTTGTGCTTGGGGCCGTGTAAACCGTTCATATTACCGTCGGGTGCGCCACCCCGTCCAAGACCAAGACCATAACGGGACCCATTGTGGTGGTAAAGTGCGGTCGAGCCACTCGACCCATTGGCCATAGCACCGTTCCGACCAGCAGCATCAAATTTGTAAAGCACCGTAGCGAGAACCATCTAATTGGCCGGCGAGGCCATATACCGAGTCGACACTGTATTGCTGCATTGGTGATGAGAAACTTATCAATGGCGACAAAGAACGAAAAGTAAATACCTCAAACGACAAGCCGGAATCACTAAATTGGCTGGATGGTAACCGAGACAACGATGGTTGAACGTCAGCCTTGGCCGCGTCCTCAAGGTGATGGTTTCCTTGAGACGATAAACGACCACTCAGGTTTTGACCATCTGGAGTGAGAGGTGTGCCTGGAGTTGGCAGCAAATGATTACTGCTACCGTTCGCCATGGAAAGAGGTGTCGCAGGGACAGATCGCGTAGCATTGCTGAGGTTATCGAGTGGGGAGCCCCGACGAGAGGACGGAGGACCAGAAGAACCAAGGGTCAATTGCGAGTGCTGTCCAACGAGGGGGGTGTTGACGTCCCGGTAACCGCGCCAGCAAGTTTCCCACCAAGATCCATCGAAGAGGTCAATGTCATGGTTGGGTTTGTCACTGTGCGACGTTCGGTCCTAGAGCTCATGCCATCTGAGGCACGGGGGTTGCCGATAAACTGTGGCCATTCAGACGTTTTTCACCACGAGCCGCGAAAGAGTTCCGTGGAGAGGTCTGTGGACGATGAGCGAGATCCAACGCAGCGGAAGATGTTGATATCTAACCAAAAAAAAAATGAAAAATAACATTCAAGGGTCGAGAGCGAACCTTACCTTATTCGCATAGGATGCAAACTTGTCATCATCCGATGTCGGAAGGTTTCTCAAGGCATCTTGACAATATGAGGCACAATGGACCAAAAATGGCAAGATTCAAACTCACTATGCATCTCCTGGTCCAACTGCTCATCGAGCATCATGCCAACGTTGTACTGTTTACCAGGACGTGCATGGTCGTCCTTGTTACATCGCCCACTGACCATCATGGACTGCGTAACTGGACCAGGGCTTGGTGTAGCCCGGTTCGGTCTTTCCCCAGAGAGTGCCATCCCTCGAAAGTGCTCTACCAACTCTTCGTCATGACTGCTTGTGGAAGTGCAACAACTCACTGGCATGCTCTTGGCACCAACACGGTTGTACTGGCCGTTGACCGCAGATCCGAGCTCAGGCGAGAGATCAACGGATGGAGCATAAGCAACGGACTTGCACTTGTCGGAAACAACAGAACCAACAGCCTTGAAGAGAACCTTGGCGTCGACCGAAGAATGGGAGAGGGCCGACTTGATGAAGTTGTTGTCGCCATGTAAAGCAGTATTGACGCGCGGTGGAGTGGTAGGGGCAGAGACGGCCAAACCAACAGAGTCGTAAGGGATGGTAAGCAGCTCCTACACTTGCTGCTGCTCCAAAACCCACATCTGTTCCTCGAACAGCTTCCGCTGGATAATACACTGACGTTCATGTTCCAAACACCTCAGTTTGAGGCGCTTTGTCGGGAAACATTGGTGAGATAGCGGCAGGGGGGAACATGTGATACTTACAGCTGAGATGTCAGGCATGTTAGTACCCAACCTTGCCGCCTGGTGTGGATGAATCTAAATAAGAGATGGGCGCTTGCAAGGAAGAGGACATACCAAGTCTGCAAGGTCGAGGAAAGCAGGGGGACTCTGCTTCCTGCCATCGGAGGTGCAATTATCGGCGGAAGAATTAATGTTTTCAGCAGTATTCATCTTGAATAGTAAAGCGAAGGACGACTTTTCTTCCAAAAGAAGTTGAAGACAGAAAACAAATGGAACGAAGGAATGAGATTAGGAAACGGTAATGCTAGTTGCACAGTGATATTCCTGGGAGGGGAACGGAGAGTGAGAAGAGATGTACTGAGTACAGCGCAATGAAGAGACCTTGAAGCCAATTTTGAGCCATTCTAGAGTGGACCAATGATACAATGCGGCCAGGAGGGCTATATGGGGAGACACGCTGGGGACATGGAGCAGCGATGAGCAAGACGAATGGGGGAGATGAGGAAGACATGCCTAGTGAAAAATGCTGTTCGGATGGTCGTCCTCGTTACGACGCCCAGTGACCATCATGAGTGACTGTACCAGGATTAGATGTAGCTCGAGTAGGTCTTTCTCCAAAGAGTGCCATCCTTCGAATGTGCTCTACCAACTCTTCGTCATGACCCCTTGTACGATGACTGGCTGGCATGCTTTTCACACCGGCCTGATTGTACTGCCCGTTCACAGCAGATCCAAGCTTAGGTAAGAGGTCAAAGGAGGGGTGCATAAGCCACAGACTTACGCTTGTCAATGATGGAACCGATGGCCTTGGAAAGAACCTCTGCATTGACAGGCAGTCGACGTGATGGCGGTGTTGCTGATGGGACTCTATGAGGGTCGCCCTGATCAAGTTGAACAACACCAATGTTGGGGTCGACGGCCATGACATGATGGAATCAAATATGCTGGTGATGTACTTATCAGAGCATTTGAGCTGCTGTGTGAGGGAAAGGGAAAGTCTGAGTTGAAGATGAAAGAGTTGATCTTCCCTGCACGGATATGAGCGGTATGTGCAGAGGAAGATGACGCACCAGATTGAGGTTTGCATTTTTCCTGGGATGACGGTTGGCCAACGTCCAAGAGGTCGCAGAGACGCGCTTTGTTGAGGATGAGGTCTTCGAAGAGATCAATCTTGCTTGGCATTTCCGCACACTGCACTGTGAGCGTCGTCGCGAGGATGGAGTGGAGCATGGTGCTGGACTTCACCGCTGCCATCATCGTTATCAATGTTGAGCTCGAAGGTTAGCATGTGCTCGTTGCAAAACTCCGGGTGCAGTGATAGGTAAACAATACCTAGGTAAACAACACCACTGCTATTCAATAGTAGTACAGACACAACTAAGGAGCGAACATAGATGGGTATATATTCAACGGCACAACAAAGAGGGAATGTCGACAATGCATTGAATATAACAATACAACATCCTTTATACCTCCGGAGAACCCGACAATGAACCTAAATGAAATGCCATGTCAGATACAAGAACGCAATGTCGAAGGAACACTACTTGTGGTCACCTGGGCTGGCGAGGTGGGGGTGCTTTGCACTTGGCTTCCCTATAACAGAAATGTTCCAGGAAGAACTACCTTTCCTGGTCACCAGGTCTCATGCAAGGCCAAGGTCATACTCAGCATGATCGTGTCGTGTTCTTGCACCTTCAGCCCTATGTTTGTACAAACCAACCAGGGCAATGCTCTCTATGCAGCAGGCTTCAGCAAGTTCCCATTCGAGGCGACAAACGATATGGCGAGCCCTTGCAAGTTCGAGTCCCAGCTGAGCTTCCTCCTCATCAAACTCCTTGTCCATTGTCAGGCTGACATCGTTCCCCATATATGGTTCCTGTGACTTGATGAGTGTCACATTCGGTGTAAGTAGACAATGGACAAGCTTACCACAGAGATACCCTTGCGGATTGAAGAACGTGATAACGAGGATAACCCGTGAGAAACTGCAGGTGTTGCAATCTGTAAAGAACTACTCAATTTATGGATGGCGCCAACTGCACTTGGAGTGCCGACATGGGGAATCGTGGAAGGAGCAATTCGACGAAGTTGCTCTATCTGAGTTATTTTTAAATGCGACTCTCTCAGAGAGTCTGGGGGGGGGAGGGTGCTTGAAAAAGAGTTTGCCTGAGGAGTCTCTGGAACGATGCTTGAAATGGTGTGATTGCGGCTCAGTGGTTGCAGAACACCACTCTCAGATCCAGTTTCCAAATCTGTCAATGATGATTCTGAAGGTAGGTGGGGGCTGTCCATTTGGGTCTTCCCTGGATCCAGAATAGCGTAGAGGATGGGAGATTGAACGTTGAGGAGTCAAGATAGGTAGAGGAAAATGAGGAATTTTTTCAATCTCAGGCCACATCCACATCAATTGAATGATCTCGTCAGATGTCAGACACGACATGGCACTTTGAAGCGTGGCTCTTGACCAACTCTCCCTTCAACTTCATGCCCAATTGTCCCAGGTGTCTCAAGTTTTTTTTGACTGAGCATGGTGCCCAAAACCATCATGCACAGCCCTGCTCCGCTTGTCACAATAACAACTACCGCTATACTCTTGAGATCCCCCGTTTGTCCATCAGTCCTGAACCCCCGGCTGAATACCACAATGTAAATGTGCCATCCCCACCACACTCAGAGCCACCACTCCCCACTTCACCAGATCTAGATGTTCCACTCGGTCTCCCCAATGACGACAGCATCCAAGCTGAAGATGCTTGACTGTTTCCAGCAGCCCAGGATCCTCACTTATGGGTGAGGGATTACTTCAAGGGTGCATCAGTTACCTATGGGAAGGGTGATACCTTCCTCGGGTCATTTCATAGGGACCAGTATTTGGAAGAACGGAAGTCCAATCTGTATTACCCATTTACGTCCTCGAAGGATTGGATGACGGCAAAATTCCTTTCAAAGTCAAAACTCAGCATGGCTCTCGTTGATGAATATCTGTCCCTTGATGTGGTGTGTACATTCGACGTTGAATTGATATACATTACTTAATACAATTTTTGTAGACGAAGGACTTACCGCTTTCGTTTCATACTGTGCAGGACTTACGCTTGTGTATTGAAATGTTACCACCAGGACCACAATGGAAATATCGAGTTGTCTCCTCTGATCACCAGACCAAGGATCCTGTTCACCTCTATTATCGCGATCCCCTAGACTGTGTCAAACTCCTGTTCAACAATCCCTTCTTCGCGGACAAGATGGAGTATGCGCCATATAAGCTGTACATGTCTGCTGAGCGTGATGTCAGAGTGTATAGTGAATGGATGAGCAGTGACGGCGCATGGGAGATGCAGGTGAGCATTGCATAGTACTTCATTCTAATGATTATTTCATACTGACCAACACTGTAGAAAAAGATTCCAGTTGGTGCCACATTGTGTGGGGTTATCCTGTCATCAGATAAGACGCACATTACAAATATATGTGGAGGATGAGTCGCACATCCATCACTCATAAGCCTCGCAAACATCAAGATGGACGCAAGGAACAAGGCTGCAGCCCACGGTTTTCTTTTGCTCGCATTGCTTCCAATCGCCGAGTTTGTCCACGAGTTGCCCAGAATGCGATCGGTACTCGACGCTCATCTCTTCCACCATTGCTTAGATATCGTCCTCGAGCCACTCAAGCAAGCGATGGAGAAAGGAACCACCATGCCAGATCCACTAGGGAATCTCCGCTATTGCTTCACACCAATAGCCTCTTATATCCTTGATACTCCTGAAGCCATGTTGGTTTCTGTTGTATGAGGCAAGACATCTCCGATCACAATGGCTTCACACAAACAGTTTGGCAACCCATTCCAACATCCACCACGAACTGCCGCCGTCACCAAACAGCAACTTCAGTCCATCGAGCGACTTGTGGCACTTCTCAAGGAGTATTTTGCCGCATGCGAGGAGTTTCGTCTCAGTGGCGTATCGCTTCCTTTCTGGTGCAATTGGCTGCTCGCATCGCCTCATCTTTTTCTTACTCCAGAGGCACTGCATCACTGGCACTGCGAGTTTTGGGATCATGACATCTGCTGGTGCTGGATTGCTCTTGGTGATGATGAAATTGACTTCCA
>JBBPJQ010001446.1:0-10292 GCA_038088795.1 Boletus rex-veris
TTAGTCATACGATGAATATGATGGCACGCACTCCCAACGACTGGCAAGCCAACGATGCTGCCTTGGCCAGTTTGTCTCTGAATCTGAAACCTATGAAAAGAAACTGTGCACGGACGGGAGCACTGAATGTGGCCGAGCGTCACTGCTACACACATCATTGAGCGTCAGCCTGGAAAGTTCCGCGCATCAAGACCCTAAAACTGAGAAAACAAATTAGCCGAATTAACGGAGCAAGTGCGTCACATTGACGTCGTTGATATGAGTTCATCTGGCAGGATCCTCTCACTGCTAGCACCGGATCTCGTGAAACGTCTGACCCTGGCCACTCTCTCTCCGTTTTACAATCACTGCCTTCCTGCATTCGCCGGTTGCAGGCTGGCAGCCCATCCCTATATGTAGTGGGACGTGGGAGACGTCCACCGGGATCGCGAAAGAAGTGGATGAAGTGCGATCTGCTTGTTGAAAATTGAAATTGGCAAAGGGAATCGAGAAAGTTCCAGCGCGACCTTCAAAACTTTATGCCGACCGGGCAGCCGCGATTTGGGCAGGTGGCTACTTTTATGCATGAGAACTTGAGGTCTGGCAAGTGCCAGGGTATGGTGCGAAATCTAAAACAGTGCGATACAGTAGCATCACAATAGCTTCCACACATTTTTCATCTCTTAACCACGACCGCCTCCACCGTTCGGTCCATCGACGAAGAATTCCTGCTCGCAGGTTCTGTAACGTCCTCCTTGTCCACGTTCGGTACCGGTCCAGTGAACCAGTGCACCCCTCCATATACGGGGAAGTAATACCAGACGACCGACAGCACGAGAACACCGCCCAGAACAACGACGGTATAGTTCATGTTCAATGTACTCGTCTGAGGCGTCGTAGGGAAGAAGAAGACGATATTCATGAATGCCATGAAGGAGACAGAAATGGCGGCGATGGGGAGACTCTGTAGGGTGTCGGATTAGCGTTGCTCTCTGCAGTGTGTATCTTTGGAGGGACTGACGAATATTCCGAGATGGAACGAACCGGGCTTGAAGTCATTTTTGAAGATGAACCTAACCGCGATTGGGATGGCATATGCAACGTAGAGCCCGGTCACAGATACCGCAAAGACTGCGTTGGTAGCTTGAGTGCCCGCGAGAGAGAGAAGACCAAGGAGGGCGGAGATCACGACGACAAACCAGACAGTATTCACAGGGGTGCCGGTGAAGCGGTTCATGCAGTACAATATGCTTGACAACGGAAGGGCACCATCACGAGCGAAAGCAAAGGTTTGACGCGAAGCAGCAAGAACCTGAAATAAGATATTAGTGCGTAGAAGATGTATGCAAATAGTCGAAAGAGTATTCACCATGCTGGATCCCATCATGTATCTAACCGCGAGGTAGGCATCAGATGACATGAATAGTCTAAACGCGCACTCACTGCGCGATGACAACGAATGACCAGATGACAAGGGTACCCGTTTGCCCAAAGTTGTTCAAGAAGATCTGTGCCATTGGTTGGGGGCTGTTTACGAGGCTCGTAAGGTCGGTTCCCATGCAGAACGCAAGAGAGATGTTGATGGCTAGGTCACGTCAATTTCCACCGGGGCTATGATCAGGTAAAGATGCATACCCCAACCAAGCAGACCAGCTACACTGGCAGCACCGACCTACACAGATTAGTTCGACTCACGGAAAGCAGACATTATACTCACGATTCCCCAAGGTACGGCGGTCGTTGCATTCGTGGCTTCCTCACTAATGTGTACACTCGCGTCAAATGCGCCTAAACAATTTGATTGTTAAGTCAACATGTAACTGTAGAAAGGAAGAGATTTGGGATGATGAACATACAAATGGTCCAAAGAGGTGCAAGGAAGGAGAGGAAGAAGGCAAAACCGTTTGGCCAGCCATTGACTAAACGAAATCAGATAGACGCAATAACCGATGGACGGGACGAACAGTTTGTGGAGTTTCCTAAAGCGAAACTGGCGCTATTCATGTATTCTTTTGGGGTAGCAATTGGAAGACCAACGAGGACCACAAAACAGAGGCTGATAATATGAGTCAGTATTCGGAAGTCGAGAACGTAACACAACCCCCACATGGGCGGTCAGTATAAGCAAGCATGGGCCAGTAGAGACTGAAACTGATGGTTGAACTGAGACACTCACCAGAAATTGAGGAAGATGTAGAGATTTTGCAATCTTGCGAGGATATCAGTCCCAAGAGAGCAAACAATGCCATGAGAGAAGATCACCGCCACATAGATCCCGCTGCATAATTGTCAACGATGTAAGGATCAGGTGAGTGCCGGACATGAAGAGGCACGAAAGTGACAGCAATGTCAACGTACAAGGTCTGCGTTTGTGTGGCAACAAAGCTTTGGTTTCCGATATTAATCGCTGCAGCGATCTGGACGGCGCAACCCCAGTCAGTAGAAGCTGAAAGCATCATGATGTAAGTTGAGACCACCCACAATGTGACGGATAACTCACCGACTGACGCAATGTTCCCTATAGTATTGGCATCTGGCAGAATGGTAAACTCGTTGTGAAGAGGTATCTGCAGTTTAGACATACAACCGACAATCCAGGATAAAAGGTTTCTGCAGCGAGGGGATGAAAAAGAATGAGTCCAGAAGTAGAGCTATATCATACGTTAATCATCTCGCTGGACCAGGGGATGTCGGATAGTGCGACGCACACCACCGGAAGTAGGCGCTGCGGAACTAAGCTCTGCCATAGCCATCGCAACACAAACGATGAAAATGCTTGCGACCGCCCACTAGAAGGAACATGACATCGATCAAATTGACTGAAACAATGGCAGTGTAGAAGGGTCGTACGTACACCCCATACCATCGCAGAAGGGCCACCATTCGGAAGCGAGTAAACGAGGACGGAGCTACGTGTTGCCGACGAGATGAGCCACGTCATTCCATACGCGGCCATGACACTCACGCAATTGATGGAAGCACGCCCATTATGCTGAAAGAAATCCCAAAGACCTATGAACACACCTCAGTCCGTGAGCACCGCGGGGAATAAGCGAATGACTTCTAGTGGAGTAAAAGCCCTCTTAAATTCCTGTTTATACCCAAGCTCGGCAAGGAGTTTCTCGTCTGCTCTTGCGATTGCCTCTTTGCTAGTCATTGTTGTAGATGGAAGGAGGGAGTTGGGCGCGATGTCTTCATCGCTTAACGTTTATATGTCACGGTTATCGCTTAGGACATATATTGTGGCAGAAACCTGTGCATGTAATGGCCATGACACGGACTGACTCGCACAGTATTGTACATACAAGATGTCAGATGTCATGGTGGGCAACTTGACTGCAATGATTGTGGCGTTAATGTGGCCCCGGGCCAGTGGGAGGGACCAGAAGACCCTCGGCGAGCCGTCAAACTGAATTCTTATCCGAGTTCGTCCCATCTTGAAGTTTTTGTGTCGATCCTCATCAGCGGTCATGTGATCGTGGTAAATCGTTACTGTGTTTGTTTCGTTGATTGGACTATCACTGAGCGCTGATCGATGATGCTGCCATCGCCTACGGTCTGAACGAGGAGGGTGGTGAATATTAAATCATCGTCTACGAGGTACCTTTGCTGTCTCACGTCTCTTCATCAACGATGGTGTCTTTGAGGTGCTTGCTACCGCTGGTGATACTCACCCCTCGGTGGTGAAGATGTCGATGACCGCGTCGTGGATGACTTTTGTCAACCTCTACAAGAAGAAGACGAGCATCGACCCGCGTGTCATGGGCAAGTTGAAACGCGAGGTTGAAACGGCCAAGCGGACAGTGCCGAGCCAACGAGTCATTTGAGGCGCTTCACCAGGGCCAAATGTGAAGCGCTCAACATGGATCTTTTTTCGCAAGGCCATGAAGCCCCGCTGAGCAGGTTCCCAAGGATGCGAATGTCACCACGGACGACATTGATTGATGAGGTATGTCACTCGGTATGCCCAACGTGGTTAGCGCTTACTGTCCAGGGTGGTATTCTTTCTGGCGAGCGAGGTACCGGGGACGTTGTCCTTGTGGATGTGAACCACCTTACCTTTGGTATTGAGACTACGGGTGGAGTTCTTCACTCAGCTGATTTCCCGAAACACTCATTCCCACTCGCAAGTCTCAGATATATGTCGGGTTGGATTTCCATTGGTTAGCTTATCGACTGACTGGTCCTGATACGGGCTTCCTGACGACTGGCAGCCAACTGTGCCCATCCGAGTGTACGAGGTGAGCGAGCGTTGACCAAGGACAGCAACTTCATTCAAGTACCTCCTACGCCACGTGGTGTTCCTCCAATTGAGGTTACGTTTGAGATTGATGCCAATCTCATTATGAGAGAACGTAAGTACTGTTATGTTTTGATATAGTGCGGGGTTCATTTGATTTGCTTTCTGCCATCAGGGGTAAGTCCGAGCCGATGACTACGAACCCGAACGAAAAGGGATGTTTTCCAAGGAAGATATTGAGCACGCGGCCGAGGAGTTGGCATCCGAGGACGAAACGAACCGCAAAGGGCCAACCAGATGTAAGCCCGAAGCGACAACGAGAAGGCGTTTACTTTCGGCGATCAGCGACAATGAGCCGTGAAGGAAGTCATTTTACTTTGCTGTACCAGTCGTGAGATTTGCTGGGGAGTGATAGAGTTTAGAGTAGTTGATAGATTGCGATCAATATGTAACAATTGACAGAGCAACAGACACACAATAGTACATACACCTGGGACGATGTTTACATCTAAAGTACATGCTACTGCGGCTCCGACCGTGAAACGAACAAAGGCAAGACTGAGAGGGGGCATCTAGTGTGGGATGAAGATGCTGTACAGGTCCAGCGAGAAAGGTATGGGAAGCATTACAGAGAACACGTATGTATCATGCTTGAATAATGTACACAGAGCGGGTTGCGTGTTATGGTTGCATGAGTGATGCGTGGGTATAATGCGGAACGAACGCGTATCATCAATCGTCGTCGTCGTCTTCGTCGTCGATGCGGTATGCTGGGAGGGGACCTCGTATGGGGAGATATCTTGGGCGTGGGGAGGGCTGGTCAGGGTCTGGAGGGACGGCGAGGACGAGACGGAACGCGTCCTTTCCGTTGAGGTAGAAACGGTAGAGACGTTTCTCGCGGATGAACCCGAGGGATTCATAGAGGGAGAGTGCGGGGATGTTGTCGAATTCGGTTTCGAGGACGACCTGGATGGGATGGGGGTGAGCGGGTGGTGCGGGGTGAGGTGGTATACGTACCTCTGTGACGCCGTCTCGCTTCATGACGTCGATGGAGCGGCGGACGAGGGTGCTTGCTGAGAGTGAGGTGTCACGTGAGGTGGGGTTGTGGGCAAGACAGTCAGAAGTGGGAGGGAGATGGGGGGTCATGCTCACCGACGCCGCGTTTGCGCCAGTTCTTGTTGACGCTGAGCATGGCGATGTAGCCTCTGTTGGAGATGTGCTTGTGCATGCTCTGTTTGCACACGATGACGCCTATCGGGACCGACGAGTCGGCGGGGATGGCCTGCAAAGACGTGCTAGGTGAGCAGAGGGCAATTGGTGTATGGGGTACGTACGAGGAATGCGAGCTGTGGCCTGAGTGAGAGGTTGTGAGCTGGCACGAGAGCAGTTTTGACAGACATACCACTGGTGTAGAAAGTAGCGATAAGTGTAAATGACGTATGGTTCGCTGAGTTCTGTCTGTACGAGTGCCATGATGTGTGGCAAGTCAGACTCGCCAATGTACTGTCGGTACTGGATCATCATCATCGCGTCTCTCATCACCCGCAACTTGGACCCGAAATACGTCGTCTTTGTATCCATATTTAGAAGGTAGTTCACACACACCCTCTTCGCTCAACGTCGACGACGACGATGGACTCCATCGCCACGCTCCGGTCTGTCCTCGCGGTCACACTCACCGCACGCGGTCACCCAGAGCAAGACCTCTTTGACGACCTCATCCTCCACAAATCTCGTCTGCGCAACTTGTCGTTGGACGTAGGTCATCCGTCGCCCCAGGAACAACGCGAACTCCAGTCTGGTACGTGTCCGTCTCGCTCCACCGCGTTCGACGCTCACCCTCACGCAGGAAAGATCACCATCAATGGGAGGTCACTCGCCGTCAACGCCGACTTTGCCCAGCAAGTCATGTTCCTCGCACAGCAACTCAGATGCTCTGAAAAGTACATTGCCAGTATACTCCACACCATCATGGCCGTCAACCCCAACATGGGCCCAGTCAACTCGATCGAGGCGACCGTCGCAGAGTTTTATCAGCGACGCCGCCATCTCGTCGATTGTCTCCGTTACCTCTTCGAGGCTGCCGCACTGGCACAACTCCTGGATGCACCAAGGCTCTATCTCCGCCTTGAGGCGTTTGTCAGGCAGGAGCTTGTCCCCGCTTCAAAATCGGACGTCTCCCTTGCTTCTCGTATATTCAACGAGATAGAGTCAATCGGGACCGCCGTCACCCAGGCACAGATAGCGAGACAGAACGCCCAGAGCAACACCGTCCCGCCCTCTGGTCCAGGTACGCACTTCCCTTGCCCGTCGTTCCACTTTTGACTCATGTCCCCCGAGGTTCACAACCCTCTCTCGGTTACGACATTCTCGACGCCCGCTACGACTCTCTCAAGTACGAGCGACGGTATCTCTCCATCGTTTACTACCAAATCGCTCGTGTAGGCTACTTTTCCCCTAACGAGGTACAAAAGTCGATCGATTGGCTCGCAGCCAATCCAAACGACACCACGACGTTTTACATCCTCGCCGCCACCCTCGCAGCATTCGACTCGGCAGAACCTCACTCCTTCCCTGGAAAAGTCCGCAAGAACCTCGCCACAGACAAGGGCACCATCGCCTACATGAAACGACAACTCGCTCCTACTACACACTGGAAAGAACCTGGCTTGAAGGCGACCATCCTCCTCAAGTGGACACTTTTCATGGCAGAGACTAGACACTGTGACCCTACATTGGAAAACCAACAGGGTTTCAAAACGGAAGAGCTCGAATCCCAGATTTGGGATGCCGTGCAGGGTGATGCCTTTACATACCTCGCTACCGCCCTCATTCAGTTCCGCAAACGCACCCACACCTCACCCATAAGTTCCTTCGCGCAGTTTGTCCAGCTCGTCCCTGAACAACAGCAAAAGGAGCCCCTCGCCGAGGAATTCCAGCTTCCGGTACTCAACACGTGCGATGTACTCGTCAGGTCTCTGCTCACCTATGCCAGCTCCGAGCTGCGTAAGATCAAGCAGAGGCAAGAAGACGTGCTTGCGAGCGTTCGGACGGATCGGTCGAGGATGTTTAGGTCCGTCGCCCCTGCCAGCAGTGAAATCGAAGGTCAACCCGCACCGCGGAACGATATCGCCATGCTGTATTCCCTCATCGGCGTCCTCTACGCGTCTCTTCCGCCTGAACGCGCGCTACAATTCTGGGGTGCAACACCCACTGGCGAGACGCGCGGTTTGTCGTACATGGAAATCACGGAAACGTCCGCAGGCAAACTCCCGTCCTTCTTGCAATGGGCTGTGTGGTCCACCCAAGTCCGGGATGTGGATATGACCATGGCATTGTACGATATGCTTTCTGGTCTCGCAAAGGGTCAACAATGTAGCGAGCTCGCGTACAATTTCCTCGCTCGTGGTGGCGGGGAAGTGATACCAGGCAGTAGCCTACCCAGTTCCACTGGTTCGTATAATGCCGGCCCTTCGATATCATGGTCTACGATCTTTGCCCTTCTCGAGTCCTGGACCTCCCCTGCTCCGAGTCCCCGCACGAACCAGCCTCCTTCCCTCGCCACGTCGTTTGGCGGATTCGGCTCTCTTGCTACCTCACAACCTCATCCGCCTACTCAACAACCCCCTCAACATATTCCCATCGGACCAAAGGATGTACTTCTCGCTCAATCCTTCCTCCGCCTTCTCTCCACCGTGGCAACGAGCTCCGTCGCCGTGCGTCTTGCCATCTCTTCCAACACCCAATTTCGCGCTATCCCAACTCTGGTGTCGCTCGTTCCTCTGGGTATACCTCTTGAACTCAAGGGGGCCATCTTTGATGCTCTCGCTGCCTTTTGCGAGCCTGGAGCGGGTGTTGCGGGAGTAGATGTTTGCAAGAGTGTATGGACACTGATGGAGAGAGTCGAGGTGATCAACGTGCGTGCGCCCGTATCCGGCCGGTCGGTCAACGCAGGTGCCGTTCTACCACCCGTAAAAGGGGTGGAAGTGGAGTTGGACGAAGTGGAGGCGGTATACAAGTTATATCCCGCTACGATCCCATTTTTGAACCTGCTGGCTACGCTGTTGCATACGCCAAAGAGACTTTCCCCACGAAGTCTGTTGGCAGATGCGGAGCCGCTCAACACGATTCCCGAGTCTCTGGGCCAGCCTTACCGCCTACCTGGCATTGGTCCCTACGTCAGCTTCATGGTGGATAACGTGTTTGCAGGACTGCCACGCCGAGAATACGCACGACACTCGGAGAGATGGCGAATGAACGACCTGTGCCTCAAGTTCGTCGAACGTGCCCTTGCAGGTTGGGAGATAGAGAATCTTGTCCGAGCAAGTGAAGATGGATTGCTGAGACGAGAAACCGTCATCCCGTTGCTCATCCACCCTGGTTTCGAAGTGCTGACTCGCCTGCTCACGAATTCCCCTCTCCAATCCACCATCCTTTCCTACATCGTCGACGGTATCGAAGGCTTTGAGCACGAGCTCCCCTCTGAAGAGCCTTACTTCTTGCTCACAATCATTCGCGTCCTCCGCATCATTCACCGAGTGCTCGAGATTCAGGACGTCTTCCTCGACGTATTGGTTCCCATCCTTTCCGAGTTTGACAGCGCGCCATTCGTGGGGACCGTCCATTCGAGTTCGTTTTACACACGGTTCGACCAAGCGCTGACATACGGGACCAAGTATATCCCTGCGATCGCGACGTATGTCGTATATCCAGCATATCCAGAGCTTGTCCTCCTCGCTGTCAGGATCATCTCCCAGCTCTCTTGTTCGACGTCCGTCACGAGCCTGCTCACACTCATCGAACGTAGTCCCGATTCCGAGCGCATCCTCAGCGGTTTCAGGCAGCTGCTGGACGTTGATTCGTTGGATGACGTCGATACGGCTGAAACAACCGCAGAGCATACCACCGGTGCTGGCGCTGCAGACAGTGAAACCCAAGAGCCACTGGATCAAGCTATCAGGATCGCGATCCTCGACCTCCTCATCCGTAACACGGAACGTGAAACAACGTACCCCAATTTCGGCCATTTCCTCTTGTTCGGCGGTGCAGAGAGCGAGCACCAGATTCAAGACCCACATGCGATCGGCGCACGCCGGACCTGCGCGCATGTCATCCTCGATCTTGTCAATGTAGGCGTACCGCGGATGAGAACCAAGGGCAAGGATGCAGAACGACAGCGCAAGGCGGCGATGCATGCAGAACCACTTTTCAATGTCCTCCCAGCGCTGAGCGTGCGGTGTTACCGTATCATCTACCAGCTCTGCGTGCACCCTCGTACATCGGATGCGACCATGCGATATCTGCACACGAGGGAAGACTTTTTTGCGCGTCATCTCGCAGTCATCCCGTCAAAGGTTCCGGAGGTGTCCCAGGAACCATTCATCGAGGTCATGTACCACGACGGATCGCGCGTGCTGACGAGCGTGTCGACGCTTCGGGCATTCATCGACTTGCGCTCTCGGATACTGGACCTCGCCGCTTTGGATCTACATGTATTAACAGACAAGGGTCACCACAAGGGTGTGCTAGAAATCTTGCAGATCTTATATGGGACAGAACACGTGCAGGATGTAGGAGGGTTCGACTGGGAGGATGGGATGGGGATGGGGATGCAGTCGTCGTTTGGGGAGATGGGACAGTCTCAACTGCGCGTTGTCGAGTTTGTCGAGTCATTGGGTTTCGACTGGTCGGACTCGCTCACGACCACCCCTGTCGACCTGGAGTATCTTGGTTCACTCAACCTGGACGCGTGTGTTCGCGTGGATCCGACAGGATGCGAGGTGGTCGATCAGTCGGCACTGTTGTCGCTCCTCACCTCTGCCTGCCGGACGTTCCATTCCCAAGGTCGTATCACGACAACCGCTCAAGCGGAGAAACTCAACGCGGAAACAACGTACATCTTGGAGAGTTGCGCGATCGAGAACCACAGAAGGGAAGTGACGTTCGCGGTCGCCACTGGCTACGAGGCATGGCGTCGACTACTCGACATGACGCTCACCAAGTGCTTCCATCGATTGCCTCACGACAGACGTGAAAACATGCTTTTTGATTTGCTTCACGTTCTCCCTGGGAT
>JBBPJQ010001447.1:0-10283 GCA_038088795.1 Boletus rex-veris
GACTACTGCGAAGTGTGATTCCCACGGGATAGGGGTCAGACGACCGGTTCTTCAAAAGACCAGTTGTAACCAGTTGCAACTGATTGTAGGACTCATTTGGACCGGTTTTTTTTGGTCCAGTTGCAGGTTGCAGGTCCCTGGGACCTTCCCAGGACCGGTTTCAGACCGGTTGTCTAATTAGGAAGGTCAAAAACTGGACTGGACCAGACTTTTAAACACTACCAGTTACCCCTCCTCATCAACCGCCACTGCTCCCCCCCCTGCTCGCCCGGAACGCCCACAGTGTGAGTGCCGCACCCCCTTCCATCCCGGAAACATATACAGGGAATGCCACAAGCCACTAAAGCAGCTCCACAACATTGAGCACACCTCTGATTGGCATAAACTCATTGGGGAAGCACCAGCCGGCCCATCGGATTCACCCGTGGTCCCTGGTGGAATGCCTCCATCCCTGACTCCATCAGAAGATGATGTAGAGTGTATCACCAGGGAAGGGGGAGACACATTGGTTTCATACCTCTGCAGCCGTGCCTTTCCACTAGAAATGGAAACATCCAACATGAACTATCATGAATGGACATACTGAAATGACCTAATATCCTTCTATGATAAAACAGTTGTTTGTTCTGTGTGGTTCACAGCTATATGGCTCTTGCAATGAGTATGTCTGATTGTCAAGGAGTTCGGCAAGAGAGTAATCACGTGAAGAAGGCAAGTTAATGTCTCTAATATAATTCAAGGACTATAGAGGACAAGAGGGAAATGATCAAAGAGAACAAGACTGGGGAATACATGGTGCTACTATGAGCCTATATATACTATGGAGAATCATGCACAGACCATGCTGTGTATGTCTATAACTAGTAAATATCATGGTCACTGAGTACCATGCACAAGTGGTGAGGCAATGATAAGCACTGCTGAGATACCAGTGTCTATTGCTATTGGACAATAAGTAAAGTGAGTCAATCACAAGGACACAAGGTGAAACATGATGTATGCATGTGGTGCATAGCCTATGACATGAGGTAAACACACAATGTTCATGAGGTATGTGCATGGGCACAGCCAATACATGAGGAAGCAGTGAGGTTGCCATAAGGAAACCACAAGGAGGTCATGTGACTGAGCACGTGACTAGATGTGACAAGATGTGAGGAGATGTGATACCAGGTGATCACGTGACTAGATAAAATAAGATGAGACAAGACAAGACCATGTGTCTTGATAAGATAAGAGGTGAAAGAGTAGGGGCAAGGCAAGCATAACACATACTGCCACATTCAGAAACTGCCACAAGATGAACAGATACTCTGGCATAAAGCCTGCCACAATGAGTTACAGATACTCAAAGATCATAAGGTCTATGAAATCATGGATCGACCCACAAACAGAAAGATTATAAAGAATTGATGGGTCTTTGATGTAAAAACTGATGGAAGAAAGAAAGCCTGGCTTGTAGCTAAGGGCTTCTCCCAAGTAGAAGGGATTGACTTCGATCAAATATTCTCTCCTGTCGTATGCTTTGAGACAGTGCGGTGCATGCTTGCCCTCTCAGCAATAGAGAACTGGTATATTACTGGTCTTGATGTCCAATCCGCCTATCTATATGGCAAACTGGATGAAGAATTATACATGGACTTCCCAGAAGGCTTTATGCCTCCTCATCTCAAAGGGAAGGTTTTGAGATTACTACGCACCATATACAGCCTCAAACAAGCAGGATTAGCTTGGTGGCATGAACTCGACCAATCCATGAAAGAACTAGGCTTCATGCATCTTAAAACAGATGCTGGCCTATTCATCTATCGCAAAGGCAAAGAGCTTGTCCTAGTGATTATCTACATAGACAACACCATCTTCTGTGGCCCCAACAAACCTTTCATAGACAAGGTTAAAGCTGCCTTCATGAAGAAATGGGACTGTTGTGACTTAGGAGAAACACATGAATTCCTAAGAATGAACATATATCGAGAAGGTCAAACTATTAAGATAGATCAGCAAGAATACCTTGACAAAGTCATTGAGTGATGCAGTATGACTAACACAAAAATCACCAACACCCCTCTCTCTCAGGGTTACTACCCAGAGAAGAATGAATCCCCTGTCAACCTGGAACTTTGGATGTAATTCCAAACAGTGATTGGATCGTTACTGTACCTCATGATCAGTACAAGGCCTGATATCTCATATGTGATTACCCAACTCACCCATATGTCCGCCAACCCATCAGAAGAGCATCTAAACAAAGCTCTATACATCTGCCAGTATCTTCTAGATACCCAAGATTATTCTCTTGTATATCAAGGCAAATCTGGTAAAGGCATCATTGCCTGCACCAATTCTGATTGGGGACAAGGCAAAGTCATGTCTCACTCGCAAACAGGTTTTTACCTGAAATTCGCGGATGGTGTGTTCTTGTGGAACTCACACTTACAAAAGACCACCGCTCTGTCTTCTATGGAAGCTGAGTACATGGCCTTGAGTGACTGTATGCGTCAGGCTATATGGATTCATCAAATGATGGAAGAACTCGGTTATCACCTTGGCCCCATTCCCGTTTGTGGTGACAATCAAGGATTGCTCTTCATTACGCAAAATCCAGTCACTGAAAAACACTCCAAACATATCCAGATCCGATACCACTTCGTACGCGATGCTGTGATGCTATGGAAGCAGGTAGAGCTACTCTTTATCCCAGGGACCAACAATCCCGCGGATATGTTCACTAAGAACCTTGGACACGTCAAGTTCAAGGAGTTCCACTCCCAGCTCGGTTTGGAATTTAACTTGCCTTAAATGTGCGGATGATTAGTTACATTACTATGTACTTCTCACTTGATATCTATGTATCTACCATATACTAGACAAGGGGGAGTGTTGAAAGGACACATACTTGATGTCACATGACCTGCTTATATAATCAGTAATAGTAGTATATAAGACTCTGCTGAGTCTGAATATGAATATAACTCTCTTGATCTCTAACTGCTATCATCTCTGAGTAACCCCCTCCAAAGGTAATGCCCTAGAGTAGATTCCCTCTACCTGATGTCTACATCGGGTAGACACTATTGCAACACTTTGTGCTCAGTACACTTTTGGGACAGCAAAAGAAGAGAAGCAAGAGAAGTACGATGAAAACAAGTCAAGTGGACACTCACATATGCCTCGCAAACTATTTCCATTTTCATTCTCATATCGTTTCATTTCGCTTACCTACTACATTCTCTCATGTACAGACACCATGACAGATCTCAGACTTGGACATTGGACTTGGACATCAGTTAGGACTTTGCATCACCCTCAGACTTGCTCGCTCTCGCTTGGACTTGGACTGAATCAGATACGTGAGTTTTTATTTTACAACAGATAGACAATGGGGATACAAGTACGCTACTACAATTTGTCCTTGAGAGAGCGGAGACAACGCTCCATGCTCTCCACCTCTTGCGACCACTTCTTCATTTCTGCCTCCACTGCTTTCTGCTTCTTTTGCAGCCTGAGACCTCGCTCCTGGAGGTCCATCAGCAAGCTGATGACCTTGCTCACCACTGCCTTTGCATCTGCGTTATCTGACCCGCTCGCCTTCGCCTTGACCTTGCCTTTCTTGGGCGTCGCCTCATGCTCTCCCTCTTCGTCATCTGAGATCGTCCAGATCTCTGGAGTGGTCTGGCGACACGGCTTGGCACGGACTGGACGTTGTACTGCGATCTCGTCAGCTTGGACTTGGTATGTGTATTTGCAAACTCACCTGGTGCCACCTTAATCGAGGGCAATAGCCCTCTCACCTTTGTCTTGACCTTGCCCTTGCCCGAGAACAAAGAGCACTTCACCTGAGAACCCACACAAGCCTTGCAGGCCAATGAAGGGCACCCCACACAAGCCTTGCAGGCCAATGAAGGGCACCCCACACAGGGTTGCCTCTTCCTGGCGCAAGCCTCGCACGGAGATGAGTGTTGTACCTTGACCTCATGCTCCTCTTCCTTGGCCTCGCTCTCGTCCTGCCTTTCTACAGGCTCTTCCTCCTCCATGCACTTCACCCTCTGTCGCTTGTATCAGCACCTTGGACTTGATGGCTCATGTCAGACTTACCTTGCGGGGAGGCACAGCGACCTCCATCATCATCCTTTTTGACCCCCTTGACCCAGAGTCGGATGGAGTCACGTGGGGGGTCTCTTTCTCCTTCCCTTTCATCGTCATTGTCACCATCATCAACGTGGTTGGCCCATCTTTGGCTTGTGAGGGCTCAGCCTCGGTTTGTAACAGGCCTGCCTTGGCTTGCAACGCATCAATCTCATTGGCCTTGGCCGCCTCCTTTGATGTGTCGATGCGTGTGGCCCACATGTCTGACCACTTGTCGCCTTTGGCAATGGCCATGCACACATCGTTCTCAAGCGTGAGTTGAAGCCTGGCCTTGTTCAAGGCCAGGCTCATTGTCATCAAGCTTTCCTGTGCACTCGTTAGCCTGTGGTTCATTCGTGATCGACATGATCACTCACCATTGTGCTCTTCCACTGTGTGACCCACATCCCCTGCTCCTCCTCAAGGTCCATCCTGTCGTCCAGGGCACACTTGATCAAGTCGACGACATGGCCAGACACGTCCTTGTACGCAGTCCTGGCCACCTCCTTTTTGGCAGTGTTGGGATTGGGCACGGTGAGTGTGAGAAGCTTGCTGAGGGTGCTGAACATGGTGGTGATGAGGAGTGATGGTAGAAATTAAAAGACAAGACACGAGTCGCGTTGTATGGTGTTATTTATCTGATTCGTGGTCCAAACTCCACAGGGTCCACACAACAAGTCGTGCCTCACAGGTTGTCCCACGATCACATGACTTGACTGACTGGAAACAGTCAGTATCTAAGTCCCTCGTGGATATAGGGAAGCTACGTTCCCTGACATGGTACGACGTCATCTAGCCATCTCATCACTCATTAGCAGTCCTCAACACCTTGTCCCCATCACATCCTATCAAAGTCCAAAGCTTGTTCATCAGGTCCAAACGAAGTCCGAAGTGTTCGTCTCGCATTGCAAGTCTGAACCCTCGTATCACAATTCCAAACCATGTCCTATGTCCTGTGTCTGTTCAGATCGTGTCGGGTGTTCTTTGATTGGTTCATAATCAATTATCTGTGTTCCAAAACTCAATTACAGGATTGTTTCATGAGTGTTGTCATTTACCATGACAACCTTGTGTTTATTCCTCCTGAATTATGTGGTTCTTGGACTTGAGGATTGACATGTCAATAGGACTTAGTCAAAGTTCATGACGTCCCATACTCATTGTTTGTTTCATCTTTCTATTTACCTTGTCCTTAGTTACCATTAAGTCTGGAGTATGCTCTGAGACTATAAATATCTGTATTTGGATTTCTGAATACATCTTTCACCCAGTTGGTGTTGATCATCTCTTTCTCATCCCTTGTTGTCTCAAACGTCTCCAATACAAAGTCCGGTGCCCATTGCACAACTTACCCTCGCTCTTGCTCAAGTCCCGTGTTCTCTATGCTTTCTCCTTCACAATCCAGTGCTCAGGTGTCTCTTGGGTGTCCTTCCATTGATTCATTGCACCTGTCTGAAACCTTGGACTTCATCTGGGACCTTTGGACTTCCTATTCCTTGTCCTCCTATTCATCAGCTTGTGTTTGAATCCCTTTAGGGTCGAATATATCACACCCTTCTTACTTTTCTCTAGCTTTTGACCTGTTTGGTTTAGTCCAGAAGGTTATCAGCGACTCCTTGTTATCTACAATGGTATAAATGATTTGTAGTCCGGAAATGGAAAATCATGAAATTTTATCATTGAAATGACATGAGAATGCGATGAGCTTGGAAGTTGAGTATCTCCCCCCTGGGTACTTTGAATGATGACCCCCTGGTCATTATCCTTGGATATCTGGGTAGGTGGGGGAGCAGAAATCTGTGGGGATCCAATGGTTAGCATGTCAGATGGACGAATCAGGTGTTTGAAGAAGGATTGGGTGCAATAAAACCCAGATGTGAAAGAGGAAATGATGTCTCTAGAGTCTGAAATTTCGGACTTGCAAGAACTGTCATCTGAAGGGTCCAGAACATCGGACTTCCAAATGGGGAAGGTAGGAACGATGCATAATGCTGGATTAGTAATAGAGTCAACAATGGAAAGAAAAGAAGAGGACAGAATAGGGTGGTTGAAGAAGGATTGGGTGTGATAAGATCCAAATGCAGAAGTGGAAATAGTGCCTCTAGAGTCCGAAATTTCGAACTTGTGAGGACTGTAATCTAGAGGGTCCAGAACATTGGACTTCCAAATTGGGAAGGTGGGAATGATGTTCACTGGATCCACAATCATGTCAACAACAGCATGAGAGAAAGAGGATGAAGTAGGATAGTCAAGAAGATAGTCCGAAAAATGCAGACTAGAATGGAAATACTTGGACACATCGGGAATGAAAAGTGTTGATGATAAAATGGGCCTTTTAGTAACAGTGTCAAGTCCATTGGAAGGATGCATAAGGACAGAAACTATGAAGGGAGGTAACAGGTTAGTGTGAATAGCAGCAAAAGGGGCATCATGAATGATGAGACCAGATAAGAATGGTGGTAATATGATGAGTTCTGGGTCTGAAATGACCTTGGAATGATTGGTCTGGTGACCAGGCTGAGTGGTGGTGGTTGCAATAGATAGTCCAGAATTTTGAGGACATACTAAGTCTGATGTAAGGTCTATTTGAGTGTTCTGTGAGGAAGGATCAGTAGCATCAAGCTCAAATATGGAAGGATTAATGTCCAAGATTGCATCTTGGATCGGACTAAAGGTATCTGGACTCTGATGAGTGGTCTGACGTAGTCCTGGTAAAATAGACAATGTCTGGAGCTGGGAATCATTAGTCCGGACTTCAGCAATGAGAAAAGGGGTTAGTGGCAGTGAGATAGAGGTATGGGTAACAGGGAATGCAGATATAACAGGTCATTCAGCTAATAGATGGTCAGTATTTTCACATCCAGGGTACATATCCTTGACTGCAAATGCAAATGTGTCCCAGTCTGGAACACATGCAGATGCTTCTGGAAGTATCTCCCAAAGCTCTGCATCATCAAGGGCAGCATAGTAGATCACAAGCTTAATCCTTCCTGCATTGTCTAAGCGAAGTCCACTTCCGAGGATGTCAATATCCTCAAGGAAACCAGGAAAAAGACAAGGACTGTGAGATGCATCCAAAGTGCCATGGAAAGGTCAGTGGAGTAGTGTGGGCATTAAGGACTTGAAGCGAGACTGACAGAGAGGGATTGGAAGGGTAAATGAAGGGATTGTCAAGAAAAAGGATGTGGTATAAAGGGAATACCGGAAAGTCATGCAACGGGCACTGGACTTCGCATTCCTGATGAATGGATGAGAAAAGGAGAGTGGAAGTCAAGGGATCCAATCTGAAAAGGTTTTCGGACAAGAGGAAACAAGTCCTTGGAGGCGTCAAGTGAGGGATGTAGTAAGAAGGATAAGGATAGTGATGAGATGGATGGATCTACTGTTGGTAAGAGAGCTCAGACTGATCCTATGGGTGATAAGGGATAATTATATAATACACAATTGCTGATCTACGATTCTATGAGCCTTTGGTATTTATATATCATGGATTGGAGTATGACGATACTATGGGTCTGGCAGGGTGAACTAGAAATACAATTTGGTCCAACGTATGGCAGGGCTTGATACTTCAATGCTATCTGAATAGGCTGATCCAACTGCACATGGCTAATCAGCAAGCAACTGCCGAGTCCTGGTGCATGGCGGTACACATCAAGAACAATTTATTACTACATAAGAAGGGTGGTAGGCAAGTCCAGTATACACATTCAGGTGCCTACATATTACAGAGGTACACTGGGGGTATGATGTAGGGCCTGGAGGGGTGAGCTAGATATTAATTTTAGTTCAACTTGTAGTGGGGCTTGACACATCAATGCTATCTGAACCTGATGCACCTGTGGACAACAGGTCAGTATACGGTTATTCTAACGAGGCATTTACCACACATATGCCGAAAATCCTTTGTGTGTCCCATATACAATGCCAAATATATCTCAACAGAACAGGGTACACCCGTTTGAGCGATTGTCGGTCAGCCATAACTAATTGTATATTTCGTTGACCTGGAATCCCTGAGGTCCATCTGAGGTCACCGGTAGCACTAATAAGCCATGATGTGACATTCGGCCTGCAGTGGCACCTGTCTCCACAACATGTCACATGCAGAGGTGTGGTCGGCAGATGGCAGAAATGTCATGGTAACACCATGCCATTTGTTCCGCAAGCACCATCACTATATCCATTGAACATATGCACTGATATGTGCTTGCATGCTTGTACAAGAGATAAGATACAAGCTGCTATGCAGCAACTGCAGAATAAACATTAAACGGCCAGAGTGCGACATGCAAGACATAACACATGCTATTATTGACATTATGCAGTACAGTCATCCACCACTGTTTGCGCCACCACCACCATTTGTGCCAACATGAAAAAGGAGTCTACTCCAGCTGCCTCCCCATGCCAAATATGTTCTAGATGATAGATATTGTATATTATATGGCCAATACTACAAAATAAGACCATGATGACTGTTGGATCTCGACTGATATAATGGTTTCCTGAGAAAATATATGGTAATTTGTCATTCTGGAACCAAATGAATTTTTCTATTGTCAGGTTGTTGGCAAGCAAGTGAAGGTAACAACAAAGTATATATCCATACCTTACATATCAGTTATCGTGACAGAATTGTTGTGCCATGAGCATGCCAGAGAAGCTTGTTCCACATGCCATCTTATCAGCGCCACACAAAGATAACTTCCAAAAAAGGAATGATATCAGCTGAAAATTCTGCTCGCTGCATTCAGGCAAAAATGGTGGATCGTGCATATTCAAAGACTAAAAGGCAACATTTACAGGCCAGCAAGCAAGAAGAGGCTATAGCAGAAGCTGTCAATATACTACAAGAACAAATGTCAAAACCCAAAGGAACCCAACAGAGCATAAGAAATATTTGCAGCACTGTCCAAGAAAGATGGCGAGCCAAGCCAGGTTACAAGGATATCAGAGTCAGCTGTGACACTGTACAAAGACGGATGGACAATGGATCCACCTGACATCAGAATAGTATGGAAACAAAGTCATGGCTATCAGAATAGTATGGAAACAAAGTCATGGCTATCAGAACAGGAAGAAGACTGGGTCATGAAGTTCTGTCTTGAATATGCGGCATGCGGTTTCCCTCTCAAACATAACTCCCTGAAGCTCCATGTCGACAGCATATTACATGCACGAAATGCCGAGAATTTTCCAGCATCAGGGGTTGGAAAGAACTGGACAGGTTGTTTCATTGAGCATCATCATACCCAATTGGGTTAATTTTGGAGTTCTGCATTGGATACCGCATGCGGTCAGGCTGTTAATCCACACACAAACAAAGCTTGGTTTGACTTACTGGGAAAAAAATGATGGAGCAGGGTATTGAAGGAGATTGTCTATGGGCTGCAGACAAAACTAGATTTCAACCTGGTGGTGGTCAGACACAACGGGTCATTGGGGCAGCTAAAAAAAAGACACAGTATCAGCAACATGATGGAAACCAAGAAAATATTATGGTGATGGTAACAATATGTGCTGATGGGGAAGAAATCCCGCCAGCAGTGATCTACAAGGGAAAAGGCTTCTCGACCTCGTGGCATCAAGAAAATGAACTAAAGGCATCGTAAGCAATACATTAATGTAGTTCATGCTCTGATAACTTACATATGTTAGCATTGCCCATTCCGAAAAGGGCTGGACAGATAAGGTCATTGGACACCTCTGGATCGAAGATTTTGAGTGAAAGACCTGTAGCAAGGCCAACGGATGTTCACGAATGCTTCTTGTGGATGGACACAACTCTCACTACACATGGGATTTTTTAGACTATGCACAAGATCACAATGTTCACGTACTTTGTTATCCAGCTCATGTGACACATATCTATCAAGGTCTGGACATTGTGGTCTTTGGACCCCTCAAAGAATATTGGTCGCAGGAGCTGGACACCTTTCAAAGCCAAACGAGGCAAAAAATAACCAAAACAAACCTTATCTCAGTCTATTTGCAGGCCCACCGACGAGTGCTCACTCCAGAAGTCATCCGCACAGCATTTCGGGTCACTGGAGTTTGGCCATTCAATCCAGATGTTATCACGTCAGACAAGATGGCACCGAGTCTTGAAACATCAGCGGTCGGGCATTTACCTATCCCACAACCTAGTCCTATTC
>JBBPJQ010001448.1:0-10278 GCA_038088795.1 Boletus rex-veris
GTACAGTGAGTTACAGTGAGTACAGTGCAAGTACAGTCTTCACAGGCACAACAAATATTGCTTATTAAGCAAAGAAAATCACTTTTAGCCATACTTTATGTCACTGTACAGTGGGGACCTAACTGTATCACTGTACCATACTGTACAGCACTGTGCAATCATACCCTAGTTTGCTGATGTCCAGTAACAACAATCCTCATGTTGCCTCATGTTACCCAGTGGTACCAACTCATGTACTAGTATAGTATCTGTAGATAAGCACTGCACAGTCTGTGCACTTGTATTAGTAGTATAAATACTATAGCCAAGCGACCAAGACTCTCTAGTCTTGTTCTCTTGGAGTTTTCCCAGAACAACTCAGCTAGTACTCTTGCCACTTTAGACGCTAGACCCTTAGGTGGGTTCTGGTCGTTTCAGAAGCACTTTCACCATGTTATGCATGATTGGACTGTTGTTGAGCCAAAGGACATTTTCTAGGTCAAACAATCCCATCCTATGGCTACCCTCAGATGTTTTATTTAAATTTCTGGCCAGATGAGTCAGGGCACTTCAGCTGGCTCAAATCACCATCAAACATCTCAGCCCACCTAATCTAAAAGTCCTTACAGGAATTATTTGTCATTAGCAACTTTGCATAACATGTATACACAAATATATACTAATATAATCACCATCACCTCGTGACAACATATCATCTCCCTATAGGATGGATAGTACCATATCACAAAATGCGGTTTCCGATTGCCTAAGCTGCGCTGGATCAGTTCCACTCGATATTAGATTTAGTGATACACTCATTTGATCCTTACATGTATAGATCACATAGACCATGTCCCATCATGTGAAGTCATAACTACTTATCAATGATACGATAATATATGATCTCTGTTTATGGTATATAAGCATACAAGCCATGGTAGTAGTAGTCCGAATAGCAGTCCAATGGTAACAACTTGAAGTGAGGTGAACCAATGATTGACAGAGGCAGCCTTGTGGGCAAATTGGTACATATTGATGCTAGAACACAGCCACTGGAAACTGCAGAGAAGACAGCACATTAGCGATACTGGATATTCAGAGAACAATCCTGGTACCTTATTTCTGCTTAGTGCATCCAGCCTTGCTCTTAGCAGCCGCTCGTCCGCATTTCTTCTTTATAGCAGGGAGTTCTTGCTCTATATTCATCAATGGAGATTTGTCATTGAAGAGTTCTTGAGCAAGTTGCTTTCTCTTCTTCAAGGTTGATGGGCCCAGGCCAGGAGATGCAACACTGACAATGATTGCAGAGCTTGAAGCGGAAGTGTTGAAGGGAGGTCAAACCGAAACTTGGTGGGTAATGGTCACTAATTCGGATGACCCATCATTACTGATGATGGTTAAAGAGCTTGAAGTGGAATTGTTGGAGGGAGGTTGAACCGAGTCAGAAGCTTGGTGGGTAGTAACAGTTGCTAGCTCGGATGACTTATCATTACCAACAATGGTTGAATAGCTTGAAGTGGAATTATTGAAGGGAGGTTGAATTGAGTTGGAAGCTTGGTGGATAATGGTCACCAGATCAGAGGACCCATCAGCTGTGATGTTCTGACTGTTAGTGCCATTAGACTCACCCTCTTCTTGGGCACCGTGATTTGCTGTGGGAACTTCAGCCTGCCAGCGTGGGACTGCTTGATCTACGAATTGACAATCCAAGTAAACTGGAGTCAAAGGCTGTGAAGGAAACTCAATCTCACCACTCTCATGCTCCTTAAATTGATGTTCCATCTCCAAGAGATCATCATCACCATCCTCCACTACAACAGCAGAGTTAGTGGTGATGAGACCACAAGGATTTTCAAAGATTATTCTATGATATGTTAGTTCCATAACCAGACACAGAAATTAACTCACTCGTTATAGTAGGCAAGTAAAGAATCTGCCCAGGCGCGGTCTCTGGTCTCACGAATTAGGCAAATGATCCTATAGTAGTATTCTGGATAGTGAAATAGACCATCTTGATTGCTCCACTTTTCCATAGAGGAGATCATGAAGTGAGCCTATATTTCGTGACCCTCGATGGCACCAAACTGGGTAACCTGGGGACTTACCTGCATAGTGGCGTAAGCAATGTGTTTGGGTTCAATTGTCCGCATTTTGTGAATCTTGGCATTGCCACTGCAAGCTCCTTTCGTGTGCTCATAAAGCACTGAAGAGAGGGAAGTGAATATATGCTTCATGGTCTAATATGGTGTTAGCACAACACTGAAAGACTTAAATAGTAAACTGTGATGAGGTACTCATGTGCCCCATGAGAAATCCTCCAAAAAGTCCTTTGCTGATCACCTTTGAATCATATTCGGATCCAGGAATGTCTCTGGGGTATAGGTATGCTGGCCACACATTTATGGTAACCTTCATCGAGTCTGCTGGGTCATCGAATTGCTTTTGTACCTGAAACAATTGTTAGCTATAGAAGCAGAGAAAATGGATGACATACACATGTGGATCCTTGATGTAATCCTTGAGATATTTCACAGGACACAGCATCCGTTCGAGCTGGGGATGATTGAATCTCATATGAGCATATTCTCCCTTAGTCTCAATGGAAATGGGAGGTTGAATAACTTGTTTGTTGGGGTCGGGTGCAGCGTATCTACCAATGACCTTGCGTAAGCGGCTCCCATCCTCGGCATGAATATGCATGACTTCAGCCTGCATCTATGCACATATAAGCTCTGAAAAATGCAAATTGAGGGCCAAACTCACATCTTTCATAAGGCTCATTAATTCAACTGCTTTCATCTTGTCACTGATGAGAGTAAGGAGGTGGGGTGCAAGTAGAGTAATGTAGTTGAACATCCGTCTGTACTGCATACAAGTCTGCTCATCACTATAAGGAATTAGTGTGCATATATCCACCGAATGTTGCAAACACACTTACATTTTAAATTTTAGTGAGACCTCAGGCAACTTGCCTTTTTTTCTTGGTGCTGTCGTGACTCTGGGGTGCATTGGTAGCACTGCCCTGATTGCCGTCAGATGACATGATGCCAGATAAGAGGAACAAGGAATGGCTTGAAGTTGCAATCTTATCTATCCAGTGATGAGTTAGAATGTTCTCACGCTGTCGGTATGTGTAATGGTTTAACATGGGGGCTACACTTTTTCTTTACTCATTGTTCACTCATCTCTCATCTTGTTCACTCTAAGGAGTTGTATTCATACTGGAGTTGTCCTCCAGCTATTTAGATCTTGTTCCTCGATCTCTTTCCTCTTTGGCTCACATGGCTCTCCTGATCCCTGTGCTATATTTAGATTCCTTTCGCTCTTCCGTTGGCCATGAACTTCCTTCAGACTTCTCTGATGGCCAAGATAGTATTTCCAATGATGCTGCACATCATATCTAGATCTGCTGCAGGACTGTGTCTCCGCATAGCGGAACGGAATCCCTTCGGGCTTCCACTTCCTTATTTCCTATTCCATCTCTTACACGGACCAGGGGCCTACCATATATATAGTCTCATACTTCTCGCCTGTATTTCCCTAAGCTAGTTCTACACAATATCAGCATTAGTTCCTAGTGACCTTGAGTCCTGCATTGTTCCAGGATAGAGAGACCGTCAAGTCTTCGTATCATCTTGAAAATAGACTTTGTTCCTACTCATTCGTCATACTACTTCTCACTGACGCTATGCTCTTCAACCCATATCGTATCACAGCTCGTCAACACTACACTGTGCATTACAGTATGTGTGACACTAGGCAATATCTCGCTCACCATGACTGACTACAGAGTCGTTCCACAGGTATTTTATGTCAGTTTTCCTGGTAGATAAGCTCACTGTGTACTCTTCGAGCTTGCAACAGATTTATTTGGTGAGTTTATTTGGTTTTTTCAGTTTTCTGATCAATGCTAACAGATTCTCTAGCTTTTTTTTAGCTTTGCTATGTAGAAATATGTATATATACTGCTTTCAAGACCATTAGAATGATGCCCATACCTGAAGGATGCCCACCTATAATTGTATCTCATGCAGAGCAACATTTGCAACCCGAAAGAAGCTCTCCGTACACAAACCTCAATGTAAATTTTGTCTGTCACTCACTGATGATATATATTTCAACAGAGACCTGTCAAAAAGTATGCCCACCATGCATCCCCAAGTCCCAAACTATTAGATATCCTTGAGATTGAACAAGATCTTCCAGATGGTCCAGGTCCAGAGGTATATTTGGCTTCTTATGTTGATTCTCAACTAACAAAACTGTTACAGGCACAACTTGAAACAGCCATTGTGCAGTCACAGCCATCATCACCCCCACCTGTTTTATCAAAGTGATCTAACCACATCAAAAAGCAACAATTGCAGGAAGAGGTGGCGAGGTTCAGTGTATGGTCAATCTTCAGTGGAAGGAGCGCAAGCTCAACCTCTGTACCTACAAGTTTCATGTGCTCGGCGATCATTCCAATACCATCTGTGAAATGGGAACAATGGACAACTATTCTATGCAGCCAGTGAGCTGTTTTTCCACTTTGCTCATAAATTATAACAACCATTCCCTAGGGTGAATTGCAGCACTGCCGTGTCAAACGAAGATATCCTTGTACCTCAAAAAACAAGCACATGATGGTCACTTCATTGAGCAAGCAAGAATCATGCATACATTATATCAACAAGCTCATCAATATCACCGAGAGGAACACAAGCTATAACTTCAAACCTTGCATAGCTGAGAACATGCTCGTCGGCTTCACAGCTCACCATTCGATCACTACTACATATCAACTCAATCTAGGACTATACACAACATGGCCGTTTGGCTTCAGGAACATGCTGGAGATCATGCAATTCAGGTAAGTGCTCAAGTCTTGTACACAGTCGACTTGCTGACCATACATACAGGACTTTCATGTCCAGTTGAAGGACCATTTACTGGCACGTCTGTGAGGTGTTCAGCATCTTGGGGAAGATCCCCAGTTCTCCAACGATGACTGTGATACATTGTTGATTGCTGAAGACAAGATGTATGAACACAAGGTTTTATGAGTCAACTATATGACCTATGATCTATGATGAGAATAAGATAGCATTACTACTAG
This sequence comes from Boletus rex-veris, assembly GCA_038088795.1. NCBI lineage: Eukaryota > Fungi > Basidiomycota > Agaricomycetes > Boletales > Boletaceae > Boletus > Boletus rex-veris. The sequence goes on from JBBPJQ010001448.1 coordinate 5,078, forward strand.
ACACCCCAATTTGATGGTCCTTTCTCAAGAGACAGATGAAGTGTGCCATCCATACTGGTATGCACACGTCATCCATGTATTCCACTGGCATATTAACATGCATTACTATGGTGACAGTAATGATGGAGAGGAGGTTAAGTGGTTTGATGTCCTTTTTGTATACTGGTTTGGGCGAGCTACTCATCTACCATCTGGGTTTGCTGCTCGGCGTCTTCCTATTAAGTTCCTAAGCTCAGTTTTCTCTCTGAAGATGATTCTAACGTGTTCGGTTTTCTTGATCCGAATGATGTCATCTGAGGTGTTCATTTGATCCTGGCATTCCAGCATGAATTGACAGAAGAGTTGCTTGGGCCATCATTCATTCATTAAGACACCGACAACAATAAAGACTGGAATTTCTATAATGTAAATATGTGAGTAATTTGTTCATTATCATGTTTACCTTATTGAGTCATGGAGTAGCTTTGTTGACCACAATATATTTATGTGCTTCCGTGGTGGTGGCATCAGACACAAGGGATCAAGATATTAGGACAAGTTTCTTCAATCAGACAGCACAAAGGCACAGGCTGAAGACGAAGAGGATGAGGAGGAACAGGCTGAAGATGAAGAGGACGAGGAGGAACAGGCTGAAGACGAAGAGGACGAGGAGAAACAGGTGAAGGAGGAACAGGTAGATGATAAACAGGCAGCAGAGGATATTGCCGATGAGGCGCCGGACCAGGACAGTGATGAAGAAGCAGCTGGGTTAGATGTTGATGAGGCTGAGAAGCAGGAAGATGATGTTGAAGAGGAGAATAACAAAGGAGAGGATGAAGGAGATGGACTCGCCGGTATTATTGATGATGATGACCCTCTCATTGTAGATGAGGACGAAATTCTGGATGATCAGGTTCTCATTCAGGAGGGGTATGGGGCACTGTAGTTATTACTATGATATTTCAGTCAATGATACATATATTCGAATATCATGTGGTTGCACAGGCGAAATATGGTATATACTGCACAGACCGTTCACGAAATGAGCATATAACGTCTCTGAATGCTCAAGAGAGTGACAATATGCTTGATCTTTCACATGGTAATCTTGTGTGACATTATATCAGCTTGATAGCACAGCCACATCACATGCCACCACATGTCACATTTTTGCAACTTTGCTGATAGTTACCTGATTCATTGAAAGCAAAACTAAAAAAGAAGGACAATCAACCTGCATGGTGAAGAACACCATAGTATCATTGATGGATCAGAGTAGTTTCCTATTGTAAATATATTTATTTGGATTTTATTAATAAAGACCATTTGAGAACAGCCTTAGTTGATCATGCAATCAAGCATATGATCTAGCAGCTTGTCTGTTCTGGAGCCTCTTGTGAGGAAGCTGTTTATTCAGTTCACATACCAGCTTTGGATTCAGGTTGGCGATGCTTTGCATATAGATCCAGATAATAGGCCAGAGCCAATATTCTTAAAAGATGAAGATATGATTGAAACATGGACTCTCAATAGTACCTTCAAGAATCCTCATGCATATACATTCAAGAGATGCAATGCAGACATACCAGGGAGCACAGGAGCTGAACATTATCAACCTAGCTTTGTGAAAAGCATAAGTACCTTTTTTTCACAATGTGATCAAGTTTCCTAGCCTCCAAACAGATCTCCTTGGAGTATCATCAGTTGATAAATAATCATACTGCATTAGAGACCTCTGATGTGACTGATCCACTAGAAAGAAGTTTTCCTTTGTCCAAACACTTCCAGAAGCTGTGAAAGGAAGCTTGAAAATACCTGGAAAGACATGGAGATTGGAGCCCAGTGAAAAATGGTAATATATGGAGGTATGTCAGGATATTTTGTGCTATGTATGAAATGGAGAACTATGCCAAACTAGCATCAACATAGGCTCTGTCTGCCAGATCACCTAACATAGCTACACATAGACATTGCACATGCTCATCCAAATATAATATCAATCAATCAATCAATCTGTTTACCCACATCCTCTACCATGTCAGAACCAATGCTATACTGGTGTGTTTGTTGTCGATATTGCAAAGGTGTTCATAGGCCCTTGAATACACTCCAAACCTGATGACAACATTTCCGTGAGGCTAGCGAGGATGAGAAGGAAGCGATACAGCTTGGGAGATGCTCAGAACAGTTTTGTGCCTTCATACACAATGCTAGTGCTGCTACTTCAGGTGGTGTCCAATCTGGAGGACAACTGGACTTGTCCTTATCTACAGGTTCGAGATGTCCAGCCGCAGATGATGCTGATCAGTCTGATGGACAACCATCTAGACATCTTTCAGAATCCCAATTGGCCTCAGAGGTGTTTTTACTTCACAACAAATACTGTAACTACTCTAACAGATTGCTAGGTCAATGTAGCTCAGTCACGCCAACAAACTATTGATGCCCAGCCCCGGCAACAGGAGCACCAAGGTGAATCCAGTGAGTCTGATGATCCACACAACAAATCAGACCAGGGTGGTCTATACAATAAATCTGATCAAGGTGGTTTCCCCAATAATCATAACATGGATCATACAGGAGGTCACAATGAACGCGATTATGATGCTAATTATGGTCAAGCTCAATGTGGAGGGACCTGGGGAATTGCCGATTTTGACCTGGATGAACTTACTTGCATCATTACCTTACCAAAACATGTACACAACCTCTCCTTCATTCATGTGCTATGAAATGCCTCCCTAGACAATGGCACTGGTCTCACTGGCAATGCCCTTTATTGTCTTCGTAATCCTCCTTTAGATCCTTTTCAACTTGACCCAAATACAAAATTTGCCCTATCAATGTTCTTCACAGTCGAGCACTCATTGGAGGAGACCTACAAGACAATCTGACACAGTATTCATGAATGTCATCCTGATACCCTACTTCCAAGTTTTTACCATATCAAACAATTGCTTGTGGACCTCAGTGGAGTGATGTCTGTCGTTGATCACATGTGCATCAATTCCTGTGTTGCATTTATTGGACCCTTTGCTCACCTCAAGGAATGTCCTGAATGCAATGTGTTACAGATGCTACTATCCACCATATCATTTCCACTCTTTTCCTTGCATTAACCATTGTTTCCTATGACAATTCCCAAGTCGAACCTATGTTCAACCTACCTTCCTACAGTCACATGACACATTCTAGACTTACACATGTTACCCTCATGTCTGCCTCATGACTTTCCTCTTGACTCACTTTCTCTTATCATTCAATTACACTAATCCCTCTTATCTAGACTATGCTTATCTGCTAACTCATGGCTAAGTCATGTTAACCAGTCTACAATATATTGCTCTTTATAGCAATCATAGCTATGTATATAGCTATGTACCACTTGGTCTGTGCCCCTATTCTCACTGTATAAATACTGTAGATCAGTAGTACTTAATCTCTAGTCTAATTTTTTCTGTTATTTTCCTTATCCATTGCCACCAATAGACTCCCTAGAAGGGTTCCTTATATCTTCCTAGTGTTGATGCACTCATAGCATGCTTTCCTATCAACAACTAAGACCCCTATTGACCATAGACGGGTTTGGTCATTATACAATGAGCCCCATTACAATCAAATAAAACTGGACAACAGTGGTGGAAGTACCAAGGTTCCTCACTCGATTTTCCACACCATTCCTGTTGCTCCGCAACTTCAGGCACTCTGGTGGCATCTGGAAACTGCCCAGAAAATGTGATATCATGAACAACATACTCAAGATGCACAGATGGTCCTGGTCTTGTCATCCTCTCTAATTTTGTTGATCACTCAGGTAAATGTGAATGTCATATGCTCTGTCCACTCACTGGTCATTGCAAATCTGGAGGCTCACAATATTATCCTGTACTACTCAAACCTCACAATTACAACATTCCAGGATGTGATCACAAGGATATCAGCCCATATGATATCTGATCTAACTCATCTGCCAAATACATCGACTATCTCTGATATATCATTGAGTCTCATACAAGGGCTGAGTTCAAGTCACGTCATCTACAAACAGGGATCGTTGGGCCCAGCATCCTACTTGGTCTTCAGCCGCATCTCATTCTAGATATTCCAGAGTATTTCTCCTTAGAGATGATGCACCTCAGTGGTGCAAACATGGCCTCCCTCTGACCTGACATCTTCCAAGGCAAGATCAAGTGTTCGTTGGAATCAGACAATCAGGCAACATGGCCTGGATTGTTCTGATGAAGGATACTGCTACTTGACAATCACATGGAAAACTAATTGCTAATTGCAAGCAATATCTGCCAGGGTCCTTCAATGTTGTGCCACGAGATCCAAGCCTCCATGCAAACTCATGGTACAAGTCAACTGAATACATAATGTGGCTGTATGGTCTTGTTCCTGCACTTTTGTATGGCATTCTACCAAATGACATTTGGCACAACTATTGCACTTTTGTTGCTGCCCTCTGAATAATGAATCAATACAGTATTACTCCCAAGCAGCTCCAGTGTGCCAATCAACTCTTTGCACAGTGGGAAAACAAATTCAAATTGATGTACTATCAGCGCCACATGGACCATATCCACTTTATGCAACTGTGTGTTCACCTGACAAATCACCTTGCTTCCAAGGCAGTGTATGTTGGCTCCCCCATCTGTTCCTCTCAGTAGACAATGGAGTGTACAATAGGAAACCTCAAGCAAGAGATACGACAGCCCTTCAACTCATTCTCCAATCTCACACACCAGGGCATCCGGAGGTGTCAAATGAATGCTCCCAAGCCCATGCTCCCTGAGCTGGACCCACAAAGCTCTTCCATTCCTCATGGCACTACAGACCTCAAAAATAGCTATGTCCTATTCCCAAAATATGACCGCTACTGTTACGCTCGCCCCTCATTGCTGAATATCTTTTCCTTTTCTTGCTCGTCCCAACTCGCTTGTCTTACCCATTGAACAGGACTTTATCTTATCAAGTCACGTGACCTTATCACAACTCGCTCGTCACATGTCTAGTCACGTGCTCGGTCACATGACCTTATCCTGCCTTATCTCGGCTGTACTCCTCATGGCATCCTCATGCTATTCCTCTTGACTCACTTTCCTTATCCTCCAATAGCAATAGTCCCTCGTATCTCGGCAGTGCTTATCTTTGCCTCACCTCTAGTGCATGGTAACCAGTAAGCACACTATTTACTACTTATAGACATACACAGCATGGTC
>JBBPJQ010001449.1:0-10277 GCA_038088795.1 Boletus rex-veris
CCGTGAGGAGTCGCCCAACTTTTATCAACAGAGAGACTACAGAATACTACCAGAAAACGTGCGTACAGCGCCGTATATGCGCGACTTATCAAATGCCTGACCATTGCTGCATGTGTAGGTGACGAGCAAGAAGATGGCAGAATCGGAAGGCTGGTGGTCCAAGGTGCCCTCGATACAGAATTTACCGTGCAATTCGGTCGTGTCCAACTTTAAGCGGGTCCGGTCGGCATGTCCAGATCAACTGCTGTTCAAGGCGTGCGGATATGCCTACTCGGATTGTCCCATCAAGCATGTCGACGTGAGCCTGGATGACGGCACTACCTGGAAGCAGTGCGAGATCACGTATCAAGATGGGCAATGGAGCTGGGCACTATGGGAGGTCACCATTGATCTCATGTTGGACGAAGAAAACAGCAGCGACATGTTATTGGCTTCAAACTTGGGAGGAGCGGGCGGCAGAGGGAAACACAAGGTGACGGTGTTCAGTCGTGCCACAGACAGTGCTGGACGTGTACAACCATTCACATGTACATGGAATTTACGAGGCGTTGGGTACGATGGAGCTGGAGAAGCTACTATAGACCACTGATTGGGTACCTATGTTGTATTCGATTAGTACAATGGAATTCCCCGTGCACTGAACGACATCTCAGTGCATCATGCATCAATAAAGGGCACACTGCCGAAGTCTAGATATAATGGCTCTGTCAACCTTGACTCGACCAGCCAAGGTTACGCAAAGCAGACCAGGACCGACATTGGTCTAAATTTAGTGATACCCCCAGACCAGATTACGAGCATCACACCAAGTCCTCGGGCCTCGCAATCGGTGCAGCGAGGTCAAAGCGAGGTCCCATCATTTGGTACATCAACTGGCAGCGCGGGCCGCGAGCGGACGTAAACCTATCCGAACGCACATAGAATTTGCTCGTGCAACTCCACGGCCAGAGCAAACTGCCAGTGTTCAGGGGGCGTGGAACCTACTCGGATGTGCCAGTACGGACCACGGATTGGGTGTCTCAATTTGACAGAATCGAATTTCCCGTGCAACGATGCTCGTTTGACATCCCGGTGCCAAAGTTTAGATGTAATAGCTCTGTCGGCCGACTCGACCATGGCCAACTACGTATGTAAGTCGAACGATTCAAGTTCTGTCGCGAAAACAAGACCTCGACCATGTCATGGTCTAAATTTAGTGATAATAATCCCAGATCAAATCACGAGAAACAATACAGCAAAGAACTATATCAACCGGCAGCGCGCGCGGCTGCGATCATGGGCGTATCCGAACGGACAGGAAACCGGGCCACGGGCCATTTATGTCGCAGGCATCCTCCCATCCGCCGTTGTTGGTTATATTCCACCGAGCAAGGTTGCGATGAGCTCGGACCAAGAACACTCGTGACGCGGAAAGATAGACGCTAGCAAGGGATGGTCGCTTTCTGTGGTTCGGGTGAGTGGACATGATGTGCACTTGACTGGAACACGCACTTTAGATCGATCACAATACTGAAATCCCCCGGTAACCTGGTGTCAGTTAACCCATTCGAATTCAGAAATGTTCGTGGCGCATAAGTAACTAGAGCCGCTTCAAAGGACAGAATCCAACGATACTTTTTTTGACACAAATATTCAAGTTTTACATTGCCATGTAGGTATACCTGGCGGAATTAGGCTGCCATGATGAAAGCGGGGAAAAAAGTTAGCCATCATGTCCATGATAATTTCAAGTAACCTACTTGTACAATCACAATGTTGTCTTCCCCGATCATAGCAGCATCCCGGCTATTATTTGAATGCGCAAGTGCGATAGCAGCAACACGCCCGGGTAGTAGCCTTGTGACTTGTTCCGAGCTGTAGAAACCTTCACGCCGACCAGCAGGTTTCCACTCTTCGAGATGCTCCCACGGTATGGTAGAATCAACAGGCGTTTTTACATGCTTCCTCGCCGCATAGGGATTGAAATCATAAACTTGCACCGCATATCCGTTGTTCCACGGTACATGCTGGACAAATTTCATACCATAGGTGTAGCAGACCCAAGTCTCCGATGGCTGCATGGAAATAATGCGTGTTCCGTCTGGACCCCAGGGGTCCCAGGGGACGTTACGGCGTGGTACATCGTGCGATCGTTCAACCTCCAAGAGGAGAGTGGATAAGGGTATAAAGAGAACAGTGTTCCCCTCCATCTCATCCACAACGTCACGGATGGAAACAGAGAAGATGTAATCCTTCCGAGAAGCATAGAAGGGAACCCCTGAACCAGTGGGTGGTTTCCAAGTCGGTGTGGGTTCTGATCGAACCAAGAGCCATTCCACATCGCCTTGGACCTTTGGGAGCTGCAATTCACATACGCAGGGAGTTTCTTCCAATGAACGGATAGGATCAACGTGTGCCGATGCCCTCAGTATTTGCAAAGCGGGATCCGAGTCTGATCTGATGATTGTTGCCAGAATCAGATCCTCGGTCATGAAGGCGTAGGATGTAATCCCTGCTGTATGAACATACTGGTTATGGGAAGACATCAACAACGAGGCGAGCGGACAGGAGATAAATTACTGACGAGCTCCTGCTGTCCAGTTCGCCAATTCCAGACGAGGAAAGGATTTGTGGACCGTCTGTCGAGTTCAAAAAAGAGTTGGTCATAAAAGAGGACAGCCACACGATTGCCACAAATCTGTATCATAAAGGAGACTGTGGCATGCGAACTCGTCGATGTATAAGTTATCTGGGTCCCAGCAGCACGGGGATGTTGTTCCCCAGAAAGAGTCCGTAAATGAATGTTGCAGGACACGTTCAGAGGACTAGTTACAAGAGGTGTTATAAAATCACGCAAATATCGAGCTTACAGTGACACTCACAAGGTTCCGACCAGTTCAAGCAAGACAACAAGATCTTGGGAGTTGTCTAACGTGAAGTCATGGATTCTGAAATCGAATGGGACAGACCACCTCCTTTCAGGAATGTCCTTGAGTTTGCACGGTAGTTGAACGAAGGATAACGTGTTTCCATGTATCACCTGCGCGAGTATACCACCTGAAAGCTCCCAGCAACCATCAGTCATGGGAATGGACCCAGATGATGTCCATTCCAGATTATTCCACTTCCGATTATATTCTCGTAGGAGATTCAAACGGTTGACAGTCTCCATGGATGAATATTCATTATCTTCCATGTGGGATGCGAACAACTCGATCTTGTAGATTAAGTGGGCGCTTTCTGAGATGATGGAATAGAATAACTTGCAGACCTTGTTTCGTCGATCGAATACATGGGAACCGATCTCGTCAGTGCACAGCGCATCTGAGAGATTCAAAGTCAAACTCACTTGCATGCATCTCAGAAGAGACGGGACATCAAGGTGGTCGACAATAGACTCGATCAATTCATCTGGCAGAGGAAATTCCATGGTCAATCTGTGTTGACGAGAACCAACTGAAAGGAGAGTGTCTGAAAGCGTGACGTGGCCCGGGTTACTGCCAGTGAGAACACTCAGGCGGGTAGGCGGGAGCTAGACGACGAGATGAGATGTTAGTATCGTCACCACGTGACTTCGCCGGGTACTTATGCTATTAAGTTGACGCAGCTTGCTGCTCAACATTGATACATTCACTGGTGCCAGTGGGCAGACGAGTCACTCCGGTAACTCAAACTGCACCCGCTGCTCGCTTTGAAACGAGTTCGGTGGTAGTTGTCAGCAGCTGTCTGCAGTATGTGTTGCCCTGTGGCATACGGCGTGCCAGCGACTCAGTGATTTACATGAAACGTGTGGTCAGAGTCGGAGGCCACAACTCTCTCTGCGTACGAGGTAACTCGAGTTGGCGTGGCGGCCGTTTGTCCCGTGCTAACTTTGTAGATGATCGATGAATATTTGAATGGCGAATCCTTGCCAACCCCATGCTGGCATGCGCCGGGTCAGGCGAGTGCCAGATCATAGTTCCATCTCTCGGAAGGAGTCACCGAATTATTACCGTCAAAAAGACAACAGGAAAATGCCAGAATATGTGCGTACTGACAGTGCCGTACGCGCAACACCCCGAATGCCATGCCATCCTGACCACCAATAGTGTTAAAGCAAACAAGACGGCAGAATCGGAGGGCCAGCCATCCATCCATTTCCCATGCGAAATTTAGCGTGCAACTCAAGTGGGTCTGGTCTGCATGACCAGACGCCGCCAACTGTTGTTCAAGGCGTGTGGATGGTATGCCTTCTCGGATTGTCCCAGTGAGCGTGTCGAGGTGAGCGTGGATGATGGCATCACCCGGTAGCAGTGCGAAATCATTATCAAGATGGCCGATAGAGCTGGACACTATGGGTGAGAAACGCAAGGTAACGGTACTCAGCGCTCAGCCGTGCCACGGGAAGTGCTGGACGCATGCAAGGTCTAACATGCCCTTGGAACGGGCAGGGTGCTGAGCATAACGGGGTTGAAGCCTCTGTATAGACCACCGGTTACACGCTTCAGTTGTATTCGATCGGCAGGTTGGGATTGATCTCGTGCACTGAATAACACTCGTATGATATTTTAGTATTTTGTTACATGCTTGAGACATTGCAACAGGGCACAGTTTTAAAGTTTCGAAGGGCTCCACCACTCCCTGAGTCGACCAGTCAAACTGAACGGTTCGACTCTGTTACGAAAAGAAACTCACGCCAACCTTGGCATTCAAAGCGTCCTCGATGGCTTGCACGGTGAACTTTGCATAATAAGCTCCACGCGTTGAATTGGATCCAGCATCTTGACATGCAAGGCCCGAGACGGATACGAAAGCCTCTGAAGCAGGGATTTGGGAAAGGATAAATCATCGCAGCGTCCGGGATATCGGTCAAATACTACGCGAGTCTCGAATACGATCTACGGGCCAAATAGTCACGTAGAGGTGGCCGAGAGGCTGGAAGTTCATCGGTACGTCTACACCTTCAGTAACGTAGGACTTGCCTTGAAGGCTTTTCGCTCTGACACTCCCAGAAGTCCTGAAGAACACGACCACATTCTCCACGTGGATAGCCAAGTGTCGAAGCCTACGATCGATGGCCAGTATACTTACACGCTCCGTTACTAGGCGCATCCTGTGCGTTCGTGTCGTCGAACGCAGGAATTCCTGCGTACATCAAGGACGCCGCACATACAGAGGGGATAACATCAAGGATACGGGACAGGAAGGCAGACTTTCAGATGGCGTACGAGCCAAAGCCTCCTTGATTTCTGTTGCTTCCTAGGTATACCCCGCATTCTCCGCAAAGGATCTCGCTGTCAGCCTGACAATCATTGCACTGGAGGCACCCCGCGCGCCTCCTGTGAAACGTCTAAGGATCCATCACCTGTGGAAAATTACTATGGAATACGCACAGTTTTAAACTCATCATGGCGGGAGGGACATCTTGGACAACACTGAGTAATAAGAAAATAGACCGGCTATGTCCCAAACGGCTCCTTACCCACTGTCGTTGACTAGTGACTATTAAAGCCCGAGGGAACTGAGAACGCCTATGACATAGAAAGACGGATGCTAAAGGGGATGGCCATTATGGTTCGGTGAATGGACATGGACCACACGCACCTTTGGATCGAAGAATGGAACCTCGTTGTCTCGGTAACTTAGCATCAAACAACCCGTTTGCATGATATGGCGGATGGGTAATTGGAGTCGCTGCTTCACAGGACAGAATATTTATTTTTGGCACATACAAACATTCACCATGTCAACCTTTACATAGCCATGTAACCATACTTGGAGGAATTGGGCTACGACGAAGAAAGGGAAATGAGTCAACTAGAGTCTCACAATCCTCCACAGTGTATATCTTACCTGAACCATCACTATGTGATCCTCTCCGATCATGGCAGCATCCCAACCATCGTTTAAATGTTCGAGTATGATAGTGGCGACACGCCCGGGTAGCCTTGTGATAACCTGTTCGTCGAAACTCCCACACCGACCACTGGGTTTCGACTCTTGCGCAAGACGCTTCCATAATATAGGGGAGTCGACACTCGTTTTGACATGTTTCCTTGCCGCATAAGGATCAAAATCGTAAACCCGCGCTACATGTCCGTTGTTCCATCGTAGTCCTAGGATAAATTTCATACCGTAGGTATAGCAAACCCAAGTCTCCGATGGCTCTCTGAAAACCATACGTGTTCCATCTGGACCCCAGGCATCCCATAGGACGCTTCGACGTGGTGTATCATGCGAACGGTCGACTTCCGAGAGCAAGGTGGATAGAGGTACGAAAAGGACTGTACTCTCCTGCGTCTCACTCGAGAGGATCCGTAAGGAAATGGTGAAAATGAAGTCCCTCCGAGAACCATAGAAGGGAACTCCTGAACCAGCGGGTGGTTTCCAAGTCGGTGTGGGCTCCGATCGAATCAAGAAGTATTCCACATTTCCCTGGAGCTTCGGATACTGCAATTCACATACGCAGGAAATGTCCTGCAGCGAATGAATTGGCAATGGGTCACTGTGTGCCGTTACCCTCAACACTTGCAAAGCGGGCTCCAAGTCGGATGTGAGGATTCCTGCTAGAATTAGGTCCTCTGTCATGAAGGCATAGGATTTGAATTCTGCTGTGTGAAGATACTGATTACGGAAGGAATCAACAGCGAGGCAAGAAAACAATGGAAAGTTACTGACAAGCTCCTGCTGTCCGGTTCGCCAATTCCAGACGAGGAAAGAATTTTTAGGCGATGCGCCAAGTTGATCATAAAAGAGGATAGCGATGCGATTGCCACAAATCTGTATCAGAAAGGAGAACTCGGCATGCAAACTCGCCGATGCATATATTATCGGTTCCACTGCAGCGCGAGGATGCTGTTCCCCAGACAGAGTTCGTAAATGAATGTTGCATGACATGTTTGGACTGGTTACAGAAGCTGTTCTAAGACCATGCAAATAGAGGGCATTACAGTGACACTCACAAGGTGCCAACAAGTTCAAGTAAGACAATGAGATCTTGAGAGTTGTCTAACGTGAAGTCACGGATTCTGAAATCGAATGGGACAGACCACCTCTGTTCAGGAATGCCCTTGAGTTTGCACGGTAGTTGAACGAGGGATAATGTATTTTCATGGGTCGACTGCGCGAGTATGCCACCTGAAAACTCCCAGCAATGGCCATCGGCCATTGGAATGGACCCTGATGATGACCACTCCATATCATTCCACTTTCGACTATACTCTCGCAGGAGATTCAATCGGCTGACAGTGTCCATGGCTGAGTATTCGTTATCTTCCATGTAGGACGCGAATAGCTCGATCTTGTAGACTAAATGGACACTTCCTGAGATGATGGAACAGAATAACTTGCAGACCTTGTTTCGTGAGTTAGCAGATAGCAATATTCTCAGTGCACGGCACACTGTCTATGGAATTTGAACTCACTTGCATGCATCTCAGAAGAGATGAGACATCGAGGTGATTGAAAGTCAACTCGGTCAATTCATCTGGCAGGGGAAGTGCCATGGTGAGTCGAGACCACCTAAAAGGCGAGTGGCACGTTCTGCTCGACATCGAATAGACAGACGAGTCACTCCGACAACTCAGACTGCAGCTCCGTTTTGTAACCGTTCGCCTTAGTGCTTCGTTACGGGTTAAGCGCTCAGACTCAGTGGTGGTGGTTGCCAGTAGTATTGTGTACAACAAGTTGGTCGTGCAGGTTCAATTACACTGCCTTGAAGGATTACTTTCAAGCTATGACCGTCATGATTTACATAAAACGGGTGGTCAGAGTCCTCAAGGCTGGTAGCTTCAAAAGGCTGCATGTTGACCTTGTCCAGACTTGGGTTTGGGAGGCGTCCGACTCCACGTCTCATTTCCCATCGCAGACCGCTTCCATCGATATCTCCTCACACACGGTCACAACGATCTCAATCATACACGGCATCCTGCAGCGCAATGTACCCACCAATCGAGCCATTTGAGAAAGGCAGACTTGAGGTGCAAGCATCACCAACATACATCCACTCACTCTAGTTCGTCTCGCGATGTGTCCCATACTTTGCTTGCACTTATTCATCATGCCGCTCTTTACTATAGCTATGAAATCAGCGGAAACAAGAGCGGAGTCCCAGGTATGTCGTAAGGTGTTGCGTGCGTGGTGCATTCAACATTGACATCCTCTCGTTAGTCGTATTTCTTCATGGAGGCCCTGGTGGTGGAGTAGATCCCAAGGACAGGCAATTCTTCAATCCGGACAAGTACAAGGTCTGTGTACCTGTCCCCGCTTTACATGCAGACTGATTCTCGTACTAGATCGTCCTATTTGATCAGCGTGGTGCTGGCAAATCAATTCCGTTTGTGGTTCAAGGACCTGCAGGATCAGAACCCGATGTATTAATCGGCAGTACAGGAACGCTTCTACCGAATTCAACACTACTTGGGACCTTGTGGCGGACATCGAGCGTCTTCGCGAGAAGTTGGGGATTGACAAATGGCACGTGTTCGGTGGTAGTTGGGTATGCGTTTACACCCTCCCGTTGTTCGCCCACTGACTTGTTGACTTGTGAAACTTGCTGGTAGGGATCGACGCTTGCGCTAGCATACGCTCAGGTAGGTGCGATGAATGTTTGTCGTGTGGCATGACGCCTACTTTGAATAACATAGACGCACCCGACAAGGGTGAGGAGCCTCGTCTTGCGGTAATTCCTTTCCCTACTCTAACCGACCACAAATCTTACTTACACCGTGGGTGCAGTGGTATCTTTACCCTCCGGAAGAGGTTCGCAGACTTTGCATCCTTTCCATTCGAGTATGCTGAGCGTGTCCAGTGAACTCAGGTTCTTCTATCAAGGTGGCGCTTCCCATCTCTTCCCGGAAGAGTGGTAAGTGTTTTTCACCTGTTGTCCTTTTGTGACTCACTCACTCGTTCACCTGCTCCGAATATGACTCCAGGGATCGTTACCTTGCACCTGTGGATGCTTCCAAGCGGCACGACATGGTGACAGCGTACCATGCACTGCTCAACTCGCCGGAGGAGAAAACAAGACTACTTGCTGCAAAAGCATGGTCTAGATGGGAGTGAGTGCCTTTCTACAACTAGTTCTGGACTTCAACATGGTCTATTGACCTGTTAACGCATAGGATGGCCACCTCTAAGTTGTACGTTAGTGAGGACATGCTCCGACGTGCTGAGGAAGACAACTTTGCACTGTTTGTTCCTCCTCGAGTATCACTTGGGAGTTTCTTTATTGACTTTGGCATGCATAGTGCCTTTGCGCGTATCGAAAACCACTATTTCGTCAACGAAGTCTGTTGAAATTTTTATTATATTTTTGAGAAACGCTAACCAGATAAGTAGGGGTTTGTGCGCGATGGCCAGCTCTTAGAGGAACAGAGCATCGACAAGATGTAAGTAGAAGAGCTTTCGTCTCATCCTCACATTTGCCGACACGTATATGCAGCCGACAAATACCTACAATTGTCGTACAAGGAAGATACGATGTCGTCTGTCCCGTATGTTCTCCACTGCCGCTGTATACTCTTTTCCTTGTTCTAATTGACTACCACCTAGGCGACGACCGCTTGGGCACTTAAGACAGTCTGGGAAGCAAAACCCTCGAAGTCGTTCAAGCTGAACATGGTTCCCGATGCAGGACACTCGTCGCGCGAGGCTGGGATCGAGAAGCTGTTGGTTGAAGCGACAGACGAGGTTGTTGCAAACTATTGATTATGCGTAAACGAGACGAGCCTGTGCCAGGAGTTTGGACCACGCATGTACCTAGTAGTTGACGGAGATTGTCATGTCCATGTTTTTCACGGTATACCAGTACTCGCTTTCCACGACCAGGCTAGCCTATGCAACAAAACAGCCAAGCAAACGGATTGTCCCCCTCCTCTGCAAGTTGTTGGATACCCTCGGTCCTCATTTCGACTGCGCCGTCTTCCGTTCTCTTGGCATATTTCTTAGCCGCAACGTCTCGCTCTGCCAGTGCGCCCTCGGAGTTATTAAATCTTTTTCGACGGACTGTTGTACTCGTATCCTTTGATGGACTTAAGTGCGTGACTCTGCCTCTTTTAATGGAAAATGGATGGATGGCTGGCCCTCCGATTCTGCCGTCTTGTTTGCTTTCAAAACATGATTGGTGGCCAGGATGGCATTCGGGGTGTTGCGCGTACGGCACTGTCAGTACGCATATATTTATATTCTGGCATTATCCTCTTTTTGACGGTAGAAGTTGGGTGACTCCTTCCGAGGGATGGAACTATGATCTGGCACCCACCTGACCCGGCGCATGCCAGCATACCTAGACAGGGGTTGGTAATCTACAAAGTTAGCAG
>JBBPJQ010001450.1:0-10275 GCA_038088795.1 Boletus rex-veris
CTCTCCCGCCCCATTAACTGTCCCCGTCCCCACCACAGCCATACGCCGTCTACTCCTCGCTGGACTCGCCGTCGTCGCCTGGAGCACCTGTGCGAAATCAAGCGGAAACGAAGGCGGCGTCGGAGGTAGTAAACCCGGCGTTGTTTCATGCGAACGACTGGAACACTCGATCAATATGTAAAGGTCAACGAACGGAACGACGTACCGTCCCAGCTCTCCACTCCAACACACCACCCACAAATTTCCGAGCGCATTGCTTGCCTGCGAGAGGGGTATCTCGACACTCTGGGTATGGGCGAGGTAACAGATGTATAGCAACATGGCGAATGCGGTCGTAAAGGATTCCTTGGATTCTGTGGGTGGTGCGAGGGTTGTCAAGGATGTGGTTATTGGAATGGAGACGTCGACGTCGGGAGAGGGGTTGGTGGAGACGAGGGAGACGAGGGCGACGAGGGCGACGAGGGCGACGAGGTGGACGAAGAGACGCTGTGAGATGTAATGGATGTTTCGTCGTCCACCTAGACAGTCGATGTAACCTCACACGCACACAGGACGAAAGAAACGTACTTTGCCCAGCTACCTGATTCCCCGCCTTTACCAGCCCCGATCCAGGGTCGTCCAACCCCAAACTTTTTCCCACTCCATTCCGTCTCAAAAGGGAGCTTGACGCCGAGATGAAATGTGAGTAGCCCCAGAAAATGGATGGTATGCGTAACAACAGCATTGATATGATCTGGTGGATACCCTGAACCATCGAAAATGAAAAACGATGGATGACCATGGGACGAGAAAACACATGTACGTTGAATGTCTCCCGGAATGGGCAAGACCAGATCGCCAATCGTCCATTCACCCTTGGTCCCTGCCTTGGCCCCGATTAGGGGTCGTCCTATCACCTCGACGACATGAAAGACTCCGACGAGTTTTTGGACGAGCCCCGAACGCGCACGTGCGAGCGCTGCCGAGAGCATATGCAACTCTTGCGTCCTTGGTCATCAGCGCGTCGAGTGGGGATGTGGGCACGAGGAGTGCGACCAAGAGAGTGCGACGACGCGCCGCGAGGGATTTACAGAGCTGGCGTAGTCGTTCACGTTCTGTCAAACATTGAAAGAAAAATATAAGGATGAAGCGAGAACATGCAGGCGAACAAGAACGCACTGGCATCGTTATCCCGCTTGAGTCTCGCCAACCTCTCGGCGAGCTCCTCCACGCGCTTTTGACAGCTCGCCAGTTCAGCCCTGGTCGTTCGCGCACCTTCGATGCCCTTGAGGGCCCGTGAGGCCTTGGCGACCTGGTCATCATGATCCTTGCCAAAGCGTTGTGTCTGCAAGCAGATATCGCGTAGGCTTTTTTTTGTCAGTTGGGAGTGGGTCGATCGCGTGTGACTTACTGGTTCCGTCCTCTCCAACGATCACCGAATTCTCATCATGCCTCTTCAAACCTCACATTCCATCCACGGTTCACCTTGGTCGGTCGCTGGGTCCACACTGCATCTGGCCCTGCCCTGCACCAGACATAGCCCACCTTGAGTTGTACTTCCCTCGATACAGGACAATAGCGATTCCAGGCGTGAATGAGCTCTCCGAGGTTATCTTCGGGTTCTTGGGTCCACCCGACGCACGATGACAATGAAGACGAGGATGATGAGGCAGTGCCAGGCTTGGCCTATTTAAATTCGGTATCATCTAATTCGCTGCGTTCTGGACCCTCCACGCCAAAGTACTCTCCAAGTGCGCCCGGACGGACCAATGTCGATACCCGCATGCACCGAGTTGTCTGTCACGCTACCGACGTTATCGACGCCGGGGGGCATGACCTTGAACACGCGGACTGACCACAGGTATGGCATGAGACCAAAGAAATGGGCGCCCATGCCCAATACCATTTTCTGTATATAGCTGTTGTGGCACCTCGATATTAGAGAACGAGAGGGACGCACTTCGGTGAGATCGCCTTCCTTGTGCAAGATTTCGAGTCGTTTCAGGTTACTGAAATAGTAAAGGACGGCGTAAAGGATCTCGTCATCCCACCAGCCGATGAAGACAGAGAGGGTGTCGAGGTCGGCACCACAACTGGCCGCTTCGACATCTTTCAGGGCCTTTTCTAGAGCAGGCAAACCACCCCCAGGGTCCCTGACAGAAAGCAGAAAGATGTTTTAGTCGACGTGGACCGGTGATGACGGACTTGATGGTTGTCAAGGGTCCTTGGTAAGACGTTAAATTTGGGAGCGCGGTGTTGGGCAGCCAGAGCCAAGGCATTTCACCAGGAATTCCACGGAAGGGTTTATGAGATTGTCGTATGGCTCCGAGACGTAAGACTGCCAGGATTTTTGAGTAGGGAACTTGACGTCGATGGTGTGGATGTGGGGCGAAGGGACTGGCAGATCGTTGTGAGGGGGTGACGTCAAGGATTTGTAGAGTCTGCAAGGGAGGGAGGTTCTTGACGCCGGGCGGCAACACAATGACAAGCCCGGGACCCAGTTGTTATGCACTGCGTGGATGGATTGTTCGCAAAAGTGTTTGTAGATGTAGCAGGTCCAGTCGAAGCGAATGCCACGGAGCTGTTTTCCCTCTGCGAAACCACGCAACTTGTGGGGATCGCGACGATGGCCGCGTAGGCCGATGATGGTGAGTTCTGTGATGGGGAGATCACGGGGGTGCAGGTCAGCGAATCAAGGGTGAAGGGGTGGTGTACAATTTCCAATGGCGAGTTTATTGGGTGTAGGGAAACGGTGTACGAGCTCGTAAAAAGAGTCAGGGAGGACCATGCTGTTAAAGGTGAGATCACGAAGGTTGGTGAATGTGAGTGCGTGGTTATACATCGTGTCTGTGACGTTTTGCGAGGCAAGGAAGTCGACAGGGCTACCAGTGTCGATTTCGTCGAGGACGTGGGCTTCGTGGGCGTGATTGGGTCTGTGGAGGATGTGATATCGCCGGAGAGGTTTATGATGGCTCTGGCGCGGCTGATCTGTTCAATGCGATCGATCTGGGAGGTTGCAGTGGAAATACCGAGCATGAGCATGAGTGAACGAACGACGGAACGAAGGGCATTGTTTCCCTGGAGGAAAGGGTGGTTTTCAATGAACTTGAGTAGGTCAGACCAGATGATGCCTAAAGGACTCTGATTCCGAGAGACTTGAAGCGCTTGTTTGTGCGTACGACTGCAGCGAGGTCGTTTGGGGAGTCGAGTTCTTCAAAGACGTGCATCCAAAGTTCGTTTGGGAATGGCATCGTCGTCGTCATCGTGATCATATTGGTTGTGTAACGACCCTCAGCTTGCTGCCCTGCATGACTGTGTTGATAATACCCCTACATCCATCACTAGGGAATCGCACGGGTACGGGTGACACCGCGGTGTCTGATTAACGGGTATCGCGGGTACGGGTACGGGTTGGGATAAGTGGACCCGCATGCACACCGTGCGCTTTCACCGCGGGTTGGCGGTGTTCTGCGGGTTTGAGCTTAGTCAGCCCGATCGATGTCAGCGCCGCTGCCTCTGCCAGTGCTTGCGAAATGCTTGCGGCGTCGATGTGACGGTCACGGCGTCCCCCCACCTTCGAAATACTTGTGGTATGCCTCTCGGAGCCACAGATATCAACCGATGGAGCCATCAACGAAGACAGGCTAAGGCACTGGGCATCCTGGCATCCGAGGACATTGTCTGATTGGCCACTAGGCTACGGGTATAAAGGTGGGGGCTGTTTACTTTTTGCTTGGATTATGATTCACGATGCCCCCCAAAATCAGGCTGAAGGTCTCGCTGCCTGCTGATGCTGTCTCATCTCGCTCATTGTCTCCCTCTGTTGCTCCCTCTGTTGCTTCAACCGTTTCTGGTGCAGCCGCAACCGTCAAAAACGCAGTCATAAAGGGTGCAAAAACTCTGGCCCGACCTTTGAAGAAGGCTCGTCAAGCTCTTTCATGCGCTCCGAGTTGTTCCAAGTCAGCTGAGCACATTGACTTGACACGCTCAGGCTCTGAGCCTGACACTGAGCCGTCCGCTGGTGCAGTCTTTTGTAGAGGCCCTAAAAAAGACATGGTGTTCGCCAATCTACACATTTTTCTCAGACGATGTATTGGTACAGCACCACAATAGCCGCCCATGCCACTTCTTTCCATGTGCAGCACGCAAGTGTAAGACAGCGCTGGGTGGTGTGCGCCGCTATCAAGACACTAAAGATAAGTCTTCGACTACGAATTTGAAGCATCACGCAATTGGGTGCTTCGAAGAGGATGCTGTCACCAACGCTCTTAAGGGTAAGGATGCGACTCCAAACAGTGGCTCAATGTTTGCCGCATTCTCACGTCAGGGGCAACAACCAGTGCGTTACAGCCATAGAACGCACTCGAACCCAGAAGTCATGTGAGCATTCAACTTTTATGAGATTAGCAGCTGACCGAGTCGTCTAACATACCCGTGGTGTTCTTGACTACTGCGGTGTTTCCAATACACCGTCATTATGATGGGTTGGTGTGTACCCGTACCCGCTGCGGGTACGGGTACGGTGTTGATTTTCCGACCCACAGTGTTACCCGTGCGGAACCCTATCCATCACCATGGCCAAAAGTAAACCGGGTGCAGCATCTTCCAAAAAGGCAGCGGCAAAAGCACAGAAGAAAGCATTGAAAGGCTACTCAAAAGACCGCACGAAAAGAAAAGAGAAAAGCCACCAAATCGCAACGAGACAACCATGATCAAGACAACAACCAAGATACTGTATAACATGCGAAGCACCACATCCGTGGCAACACCCACTACAGATGCATTGTCAAGACCCGAAGCCAGCACATAGAAACTGTAAACTAGTACGATCCACAGCCCAGTTTTAAATCAACCTCACCACCAGACAAAGAAGCTGGCAATGTGCTTAGATTTCCGCAATGAGTAGGATGTGCCTTCAATCACGAAGATGGTCAGTGAGTGTTCTGTCATCGCGACACTGCATGAGCAGTGTCTCAGATTGTAGCCTCAAATTTCCATTAACTGTGTGATAGAAATGTACATCCCCACGATCGAGGCACAAGCTGCAGGGAGATTCTTGCAAGCATACACTGCACACTCACCCGAGGATATATGCAAGACGAGAGTGTTGTGCATAACATCTTGATTTCCCTGAAGAGTGATACCATCATGGGGCAAATCCGACAGAAAGTAGACTACCACGAGTGAGGCCTTCCATATTGTTCACAGTGACAGTGCAAGACGATACAGCGAGGGGTATCAGCATCAATCCGGCCATGCACTGAATTGCTGTTCAAATGCATGGGCAGGGTTCGAGGACAAAAGCAAGCTACACATCCGCTGATATAAGTGACCACAAAAATTATTATTATTTTACACAAGAGTGACAGATCAAAGTGATCCAAATATAAATAAACATGTACATATGCAGATTTGGAAAATTCTCTGCCAAACGGAACCGTAACTACCCCCTACAGAACCCACTACTAACGTAGCGGGAATTATCACAATGAGACAACCATGATCAAGACGACGACCAAGATATTATTGAACAGGTAATCTACACCGTGACCATGCCATCCAAGATCGATGTTGGTGATTGCCACCCACTGTTTCATCTTTCTAGTAGTCCCTCCCAGCAGACGTGTGAATGCCACTCTGACTGCGTGTCCAAACGGAAATCACGTTTGGTGCATCGGTGGCGAGTACTTTAGCGAAGACGGTAAAGCAGTACGTACTGTATCCACTCTTGCATTCCCTGCTGACCCTTCGCCATGCAGTGCTTTTACAATGACGTGTTTTGCTACTCTCCAGACAAGGTGTGTCCCAGAATGGCCCCAAATCATATCATAGAACGTCTCGGCCTCACAGGACGAATGGCGAAAATTTGTTTCCTGCCCGGGTCCTTGTTCTGTGCACATCGTCATCGCGTCTCCCGCTGGAGGCGGAAAACTCTATCCCTTTGGTGCCATCCTCAGTGTCATTCAAAAAACTGACGTATTTCTCTCGCTGGGTGGCGAATTTTTGACATTGTATCAGAACAGTTTCCATCATTATCATGGCTTTTGGGTGTTTGACATTCCAACACATATCTGGGAAAGAATCGAAATCAAAGCGCGCCTGAGCACACGGTTGGGTCATCGGTAAGATGGGGACCATATACTTCGTGTGCAACGTCGCTGACTTGTGCTTGAACACGAACAGGATGACCATGTGGAAACATTTCATTGTCTTGTTTGGCGGATTTTATGATCCTGGCTATCAAAGTGCGTGCATCACATGCTTGTTGTGACCTTTGCTTAATGCACTAATGCACATTCGCCCAGTACCTCAACAATACTTGGACATTCGACACACAAGAGTATAAATGGCGTCAAATCGAGTTTAAAGAGTCGGAATGAAAACCTTCGTATGTGACCTCCCACATTTGACGTTGCTAAAATGACATGATCAGTCCTTGCAGTCGCTTCTCCCTTTTACCCACGATGGACAACATTGTTCTGCATGGTCCGTCCATTACATCATCCAAAAATACGATCTGCGACTCATGTTTTATTAGGCGGTTACTGCAAGGAATATACCAAGGGCGAACGTCCCGTCGGCGTCATCCTTGATGATACCTGGTTCCTCAAGTGTGTCTCGAATTGCTCGTCGCCATGTAAACAAAAACACTGATGGCTGACTCAGTGACCCTCGATCTGTCCCTTCCGAGCCCACTTGTGTTGAAGTAGGGAAAACGCAAGACGCCATTGTCAGCCCACACGCCAGCAGCGCGGGCGGGGTGTACGATGGTGCTGTGGTCAGCCAAGGGGACGGGGATGATGTTTGGTGTGGTGACAGATGAGGAGTGGGGAGATGAGGGATTGGAGAGCACATTTTGGAATGACTTGTGCATGTTTGATCTCATGTACGTTCAGGATGTGGGGGTGATTAATGCAAGGTATGGGTACCAGCTAGGAGGTAGGAGGTAATGGGCGATGGATCGCCGTGCATCTCAAAAAGCCAAAAAAGAAAGGAGGGAGTGGGAAGAAGAAGCAGGCCAAGGTTAGTGGAGTGATTCCCTCCACCCAAGACATCGATGACCACGAGGAGGAGGATGGTGAGAAGGAGGATGGTGAGGATGGTGAGATACAGGTGAGTCTGGAATCACACATTCACCCAGCATGCACATGCGGCCTTGATTACAGACTTGGTCTCCTATAACGGCACATCCCGTTCCGGAACCCAAGCAAAAGGATGAGATCAACTCAGACGACCCAAATTTGATGAGACCAGTGCCACGCTACAATGCCATACTCGCCATACTCGCAGTACTTCACAATATGGTGTACATGTACGTCTTATCTTGAATCTTTTCTCCTGGTTTTGCATGGACCCTAACACAAACACTTAGCTATGGTGGCATTTTTTAACTTGGCATGTGCGAGTACACACTGGATGATTTTTACGCCCTCCATCTGGATAAATTGGAGCAGTTCATATCTCAAACCAAGTGGGGTTGTTATTTCGACAGAGGCGGAGGAGAGGAGAGACAAAGAAGGGGAAAGTGGGGAGGAAGGGAGCGACGACGATGAGGATGAGGACGATGAAGACAGTGAAGGAGAGGCAATAGAGTCAGAGGAGAAGTGCCAACCACCCTCTGTACACAATCATGGCTCACATAGGTCATGCTAGGGTGATCTACAAGCCCAAGCAACGGCGTCATGGGTGTTTCTGTCAAGGGTGCCACACGCTCAGTGGAAGACGTGATTAGTATGCCTGTGCTGGGAGAGACACTGGTCATGTTCTATGCACGCACACATGTGTTCCCTCTGAGTATTTCATCTTTGACAGAGACTAATGTATGTCTGAGCATAGGCAAATACTGGGCACAAAAAGCCCATCAAGATCTTGCGAGCGATAACCATGGAAAGCAACTATGACGAGATGGATTCGGACTGGCCAAGGCACGATATGGTGAGTCAGTTCAGTATTGGTTGGGTTCATGGTCGTCTCACGTTCTATTAGTGGAATATAAGCCAATTTTGGAAGAGGTGGAAAAGATTTTGGCAGAGGCGGGGTTGGACGAGGATGAGATGAAGATGCTGCGATGGATGCTGTTCATACTGCTGCTGGGCAGAGTCGGAATCGTCATTGATGGGGACGCGCTTGTGGCGTTAGAAATTTACCAATCAATCCTCGTAAATGTCACCACCATCATTGTCCTGTACCTTCTGCAAGGATGTCATCAAGTCCAGATGGACTCGCGCAGTGGCCGTGATCGACTCACAAATGGTGAGTGTCGACACACATCCATCTTTCTTTCCAACTGGCAATTGACCCAAGCTAATTAGAGTATGGAATTCTCGTCGCGGTGGACCACTTCTGCACATCCAGTCCAGACTATCCTGGCTTGCCTGACTAGAACGTGACCTTCAACTGGAGTGAAGAAACCATCCGCAAACACCCCTGGAGCTTGCATGCATTGTACGTTAAGAGCTGGATGGCATGTGGATGGTGAGGGATTAGCAGGAGTAAGTGGGGAGGTGGGTCACATATATGCATGCATTCTCACACCAGGAGAAAGAGGGTTGAAAAAGGCGGTATAGGAAAAGGGGGGCCAGTCGTTGTCAAGACTGAAAGTGACCAAGAGCACGCCCGTGGATGCAAGGAAGAAAACGCACATGTTCTGTGTGATGAACCAGCAGAGGAACTTCTCTGACGACGAGTGGTACCTAGAACAGCACAAGGCCATCGCGCGCACTGTGGAAGAAACCAGTGATCAACCTTCCCACTCTGCCCCACATCGCCTCCAATCCAACACCTCTATCCTCACTTTCATCATCGTCAGGCCCCATTGTTGAAAGGACACGTACTTGATGTCATGTGACCTGCTTATATAATCAGT
The DNA here is from genome assembly GCA_038088795.1 of Boletus rex-veris. Classification (NCBI taxonomy): domain Eukaryota; kingdom Fungi; phylum Basidiomycota; class Agaricomycetes; order Boletales; family Boletaceae; genus Boletus; species Boletus rex-veris. The sequence goes on from JBBPJQ010001450.1 coordinate 8,846, forward strand.
AATAGTAGTGAAACAACCCTAAAGGACTCACACTCAAGTGAAGCCTTGATGCTAGGTCGCTTGCACAGAGAAAAAGACAAGAGATGGAAAAGAGTAGAGTTGCCTGTAGGGGAAACTCAAGAGAACAAGACTAGTGTTCTCTGGCGCTGCATTGGGGTTTATATAGTAAGTACATGTGCACACAGACCATGCTGTGCTACTGCTATATATAGTAAATAGTGTGGACACTGGGTCACGTGATATACCTGTGTACATAGCCTGGCATGCGTGATGTGCATGTATGTGGCAGCATGAGGTTGCAATGCGGATCTAATGTGAATAGGAAGCATGGATGTGGGAGATTAGATACGCATGTGTGATAGAAGCATTGAAGCGGATATGAAAGGAATAGATAGGGGTTGAGAATGAAAGAAAAATGATAAGTCCATAATGCTTGAGTAGCAGTCGTAACAAGTAGTATATACATAAGACTCTGCTGAGTCTGAATATGAATATAACTCTCTTGATCTCTAACTGCTATCATCTCTGAGTCTTCCCCACCCAAAGGTAAGTGCCCACTGGGCAGTTCCCCTCTCCCTGGTGTTTACACTGGGGAGACGCTATTGCAACACCCATCGCTTCCAAGTCAGGTTAGAAATTTACCACCATCAATGTTGCCACCATCATTGTCTGGACTTGCGTAGTGGCTGTGATCGACTCACAAGTGGTGAGTGTCAATACATCCATCTTTCTATCCAGCTGGCAATTGACCAAAGCTAAATTAGCGTATCGCTTGCGACCTCATCCATGGCACAAATAAGGTTCCTGGAATTCTCATCGCGGTGGACCTCCAATCCAAACTATCCCGGCTTGCCTGATTAGAACACGATCTTCAACTGGAGTACCGCAAACACCCCTAGTCAGAGCTTGTGCGCGTTGTATGTGTTAAGGCAGAATTGGAAAGTGGATGAAACTGGACGGCATGTGGATGCGAGGGATCAGCAGGAGTAGGTGGGGATCAAGGTGGGTCGCATATATGCATACATTCTCATTCTCACATCAGGAGAAAGAGAGTTGAAAAATGCGGTATAGGAAAAAGAGGGCTGGTTAAAGTTGTTAAGTCTGAAAGCGATCAAGAGCGTGCCCATGCATGCAAGGAAGAAAATGTATGCATTCTGCGTGATGAACCAGCAGAAGAATCTGATGATGAGCAGTACCTAGAACAGCACAAGGCCATCACACGTACTGTGTAAGAAACCAGTGGTCAGGGGTGCCCAGACCCAACCTTGCCACTCTGCCCCACATCAGCTCCGAAGAGGGAGACTGTTACGCTTGGCCCGGATAGGGACGAGCGTAGCCTTGAAAGATGGTTCAAAGAGTTCAGAGGTAAAGCGTGCACTTAATGGTAGCACGAAGTCCGAGGAAGACACTCCACTCAATCAGTGGGAGCG
>JBBPJQ010001451.1:0-10258 GCA_038088795.1 Boletus rex-veris
CTCTAGTGCGCTGTACTGTGCTGCCATCACCTGTGGAGGTAGCCTCTCACCAATATCAGGATCCTCTTCAGGCGGGACATTTGTCGAGGCGAGAAGGAGTCTGAAGATATTCTGAGCGTTGAGAGGCCCTCTTCCTCGGTGGAAACTGATGACGTTGAGTATACGCTATCAACACCAACCATGTGAGTGCCCGCGAAAAACAAGGAAGAACGACTTGCCCTCTCATGGTCCCGCTGGGTTATTCGATCACGGAAATCATGGAGTGGCTGGACAGCCTTCCTGTCGTCACCCATCTGCAGCATGTGAATGCGGAACATGTGTGGGGAAATACATTTCTCGTCGAGTTTCTGACAAATGCAAGCCATGGCGTTGAACAGCTCTTGCGTGTCGACTAGTTGGCGCCATGAATTAGTTAAGTCTTGGTCCAAGAGGAGATTGCTCACTCGCAAGACCGTCCGAGATGATGAGCAGGACGACAGGTCTCGGGGCAGACGTCCCATGCATCCATCGCAGGCTCTCTTCGAACACTTGGGTCACCTTCGCGGCCATCACCCTTTGGCCTGGACATCATGTCAATGTTACAAACGACACTCGCGTTAGATGAGCTTGAACTGACCTCTCCACATGGTGACCGAATTGAAGACGGACTCGAAATCCTCCCTAGTCTGAGATTGATGACTCAAAAAGGCCTCAAAGCCAGGGATCCAATCAAGACCTTACCTTGACACAGGAACGGGTCTGTGCGTGATGTAAGAATCTAACATTTAACCCATCCCACTTGTCATTCGAAGAGAGCATGTCAACAATCCCAGCGAGAGCCGCTCTCGTTTGTGGCCATGAGTATTGCATCTATGAAATGTCCACAACCAGTGAGCCTCGCAGAGGTACTAAACAACGAACGCTACTCACGGAAGTGGTGTCGTCTATCAAGGCAAAGCACTTGGACTGACTAAGGACTGCCATGAACGTCTGCTCACTAGCCAATTCGAACGGAAAAACACACGCTAAACGTTCAAACTGGACATTTTCACGAGGGCTGAGGGCCATGGGTTGTGTCTGCTTAGGCACCTCGATCCATGCGCCACCACTTGGGCTCGTGTATGGCGGTGGGTCACCCTGATACTGTATTCTTCTCGTCTTGTCGGGCAGAGGTCTGTCGAAGAGAAGGGTTCGAAAGCTAAAGCGCATGATGGTGGTAATGGGAAGAGAAGCTCACGCAGGCTGGTCACGCGGAGGACTAAGCCACGGAAATGGCGTGAGTTTTCGCGGTGTCTTTGGCGAAGGGCTTGGACTCCTCGCTGTCGACACGCCCTCTTGATGGACCGGCCATCGAGGGGTCGTTGCTGTCGTCTCTGGAACTGGAATAAGCGGCTGTGGTGGCTGCTCCAGCTGGAATCGCAAGCTCGAGGCGCACGTCAGCACCTCGTATTCAAAAATCTGTGACGACGGTTAGTCGCATGATCCGTATCACGGGGCGATGTCGCGGCGAGATGGGGTAACGTACGGCGTGGCATTGGCCGTACTTGTCGGAAAGTCGTGCGCCTTCTATAGACGAATGGCTCGTGGTGCCAATATCTGCGTACCGCGATGACTCCAAGCGCGTGTGGATGGCGTCGTAGACTACTTACGCATTTCGCCCTAGAGAAGTTGACGTATTAGTATTTTTCGGAATCGTCACTATCGAACAGATTACCCAAAGGAAGCCCCGGGCGACGTACAACTGGCCGTAGAACCCGCCATGAACCGGGACTGCGTGAGGAGGGATGTTATTCCCTCTCGTTGGAATCTGGGGAAGAGTCTTGCAGGTGGATGCGACAACAATCAGAGCCTGAGCTTACCCACAACAGCGGCAGTAACGCGTCGTCGGCGACTTCAAAGTGGTGCATGTTGTTACGGGGGAGAATCTGGCAGAGCACTTGATGGCGGAGAGGGTGTTCAAGGAGAAGGACGATACACCAGGGTTCGAGCCCAATCTGCTTTTTGTATTGGCTCAACGTAAGGATTGAACTTGCCCCTTGAAGGGGTTGAGGTTGGTGCGCTCTAGACTGAACTTGTCACAACCCTCAGAATGATCAAGATCAATTCCGACGTTGGTCTCGAAACTGGATGAAGCGGCGTCGTTGCTCCGAGATGGAGGTTCATTTCGAGGGCGCGTCACCAACATCATGGAGCCTTTCTGGATGGGGTTGGGTTTGCTTCCCACCACACGGCAATGAGGCTCGGCTCAACGTTATCTGATTCATCATACTGATACTCAGAATGTCACTGATAGTGGCAGGGTCGTGTGGAGTGGCCACACAACGTGAGGTGAGCAGTGACCCACTTTGCCTGCTGGCGATTCGGAGCACGGTGTTGTCTCGAACAGGTGACCTGGCTTTGGACGAGTTCGTGGACTCCTTACGCCGCCATAAACTTTATTACCATCCCCGTCGTTCGCTTCACGTTCGATATACATAGCAACTTTGGAAATGGAAGCCTTGCAATTCCAAGGGGTAGAGTGATGTTCGAGAACGTGAGCGGTTAAAGTGTTTCCTGAATCTGGCTGCCAAGTGCCAGTGTTACTAGTCATCCTGACGATGCTGATCTTTCACAGTTCGAGACCAAGCCATAGCCAGGACAACATTCCATAGGAACAGGCTTTCGGGCTTTGGTGGGCTCTGGCCAGTTCCGGCGAGAACCCACCGAAGGTCCCTGGAATTTCGCGCCGGCAGTGGGACTTGTCACTAGTGACCGTCCATCTTCACAGTAACTCGGTTCTGTACAAGGCCACACGTGTTGGAAACGAGGCTCAAAAGAATGCATGATGTTGGCACGAGGTAAGCTTTATCCGACTAATCGACCGATATGAACGTAACAAATGGAGTTTTGCTATAGAATAACTCCTTTTCCGGGCTTTATCCGCAACGTTCTTGCTGCTCGCAGCCTGTCGGCCGGGTCCTACCGGTAATGAGTCGTTGGATGAATTTGTCACAGCCTGCTGTTCTCGACCCAATCTCCACTTAAATTGCGACCTTGCGAACTGCATACGCATACCTAACTCCTTTTCGCTCTTCCGAGCCATCTAGCGAGTTCCGACCTTTGTCTTCTCGTCAGTCGACGTAACCCCCAAAGTTCAAGTCTATTCATTCCGCGTGGCGACCATGTCGCTCGCATCCCCGCAAGTTATGAGCGTGAGTGGTCTTATAGCGTCTCACACAGTCAATCAGTTCACTGAGATTATGCGTCCGGGACATCAGGCAGACGAGCGGGGTTTCGAAGCGGAATTCGAGAGACACATCAACGACTTTGTTATCCACGACTATGAGACGAACATGCCACTCAGACTCATAGACACGTATACCGGACTCATCCTCAAGCGATCAGACATCACTTCGTTTCTCAAAAGAAGACAAGATTATCGTGCCAAACTCGGAGATGCTATCCGAGAAACTTCAAGTCCAGTCGATCCGGAACATCCTTCCCTGCACCCGAAGCGCAAACATTTGCAAAACTTCATTGCAGAGTACTTGGCGTTCGCCATGTTCTCGCATCGGTGGGGAGGTCGGGAACTTACCATCGACGACGTCAGGAAAGCGACCAACGGCATCTACTCCATTATTGAGCCTCCTCCTCACCTTCGCGGGAAACTAGCAGACGACTTTGTGGAGGGAGCAAAGAAGCTTCAAGAGTTTTGTTGCGTGGCGGCCAAGTGCGGCTATCGCTGGGCGTGGTCCGACACATGTTGTATCGACGAGCAAATTTACGGCGAGAAATCAGAATCCCTCAACTCCATGTACCTATGGTATCACAGCAGTGATCTGACCATCGTTTACCTTGGGGATGTCGATGATCTTGAACAGGAGCGTTTATCCGCCGGAGGCAGCGATTGCTGGTTTGACGATGTAGAGATCCAGCAGCCCTTTACCCATTCCTATCCATATCCACCGGAAGCATCCAACGCCGTCACAACTCTCCACGACTGCTGTCGGCAGGGATCACCTCTCCAACTCGAATCTATGCGGCCGGATACCCAAGTCGAGGCCGCGCACCTGGAAGACCATCTCATGCTCAACTTTCCCACCGAGCCCGGTTGCGTCGTTCGCGGCAAATACCGCAATGTACCCATTTGGGTCACAAGGGGATGGACGTTGCAGGAGATGCTCGCGTCCAAACGTCTTCGGTTTTACAGCAAGCGGTGGACTTTACTAGAGGAGGCTGTGGATCGTGACACCGACGAAGAAGAGGACAAGATTTCCGTCTCTTCGTTCAAGCACAGAGCGCGGATCGTGGATCATCGCGTCAGCCCCAACTGGTCAGCTGCACTAGAGAGAACGACTGAAGTCCCTGCACAAGACCTAGTCCAGTTCGAGGCCGGGGCGAGGGACGTGAGGACGAGGTTGCGCTGGGCTGCGAGGAGGTCGACGACAAAAGTGGAAGACATGGCGTACTGCCTCCTTGGTATCTTCGATGTCACCTTGCCAGCCATGTACGGGGAAGGACATCGTGCATTCTTCCGGCTGCAGGAGGAGCTCATGAAACGCACTGCTGATGCGTCTCTCTTTGACTGGTGTGGCCGTCATTCCCCCATCAACTCCTTCCTCGCATATGAAGCAGAATGCTTCGTCGAACCCAACCTTCCTTCCCTCCACATCGCCGACTCGGGCGAGTTCACATTCCGGATGATCCTGGACATTTTCCGCGCGATCTTTGGAACCTTTACGAGCGGCTTTTTGGCTGCGATCAGAGAAGTAAACGGGAGGATCCTGCACACCATCAAGTCGACGTCACCCGGCCACACCATCATCAATGGAGAGCTCAATCTCCCTCTGTTTGAGCACCGAGTCAAATCCTGCGAGCGCCTGGAAAGCGCTCCAGGAGACCCCTACTTTCATTACAAGCTCGAGGTCGATGGCCTCAAACACACTCACGTCACGCTCAGGTCGCACATGCCTAGTCTGGTCGGGCACACGAAACAATACTACTTGTGTCGTGTGTGGAGTCGGCATACGCGCAATGTGTTTCAGATCTTGATCGAGCTCATCGAGTACGTCCTCAAAGAGAAATGGAACAAGTTTTGGGACCGTCTCGGTGATAATACCGATTCGGAATCAGCACCGTCCGATTGTAAGTGACATCTCTACAGCTATTGGGGATGAGGACGCTCGCTGACCGTAGCCAAGCATGGACCATCATCGGAGGCGAAGATGACAAACCAGACGAATCCGATTTGAAACTGCTAGAAGAGATGCAAACTAAACGCAGACAAGTGCTCGAGTTTTTCCAGCACCCGTTTCCGGTGTTTTTGGTGCGCGTCAAGGATGGGCGGCGGGTGAGGGTGACGACGGCGAACCGAGTGGTGTCGGATTATGTCGGATTTGATTTTAAGATGCCTGTGGTGACGCGGTTTGTTTTGTAGATCGTGATGAAGGTGTAGCTTTTTCGTGACGGTGAACTCGGATGCACTGCGAGGATCTTATGTGTCGACTTTTTCAGTGGTTGATTGTGTAATGCTCGATGAAGCTGTTCACATGGAAGGTCGAGCTGAAGCTATCGCATCTACGTGTATTATCAAATTGTGTGTACTACAGAAGCCAATTGCGAGTCTCCAGCATATGCAGTCAAACGGAACAAAAAAAATCTTGCCAGGATGGATCCCATCAACACGCGTTCAACACGAATTGACCCTCGTCTGTCACCGTAAGTTCAACCCTTAAATTCTCCCGATCCTCTTCCACCTCGCACTGCGATAACGCGTTGGCAAGACTCCCCGTAGACGAAGCCACCAAAACGTCCATCAAATTCGTCGGATCGAGCGCGACTCGGACAATATCAATGGTACTAGTACCGGTGCCAGTACCGGTGCCAATGCCTCGCGGCATCTGCCAGTGCAGTAGGTCAACAATCCCCGGGCGAGTCGACCCCGGCCCGGGTTTCCGACCTTGCCAGTGCCGGCGGTCAGCCAACCTAGCCTTGGCTTGCATCAACGCAAACATGCCCGACGCTGCAGTGACGCCCGTCACGAGCGTAATGGCCGCGAGCGATATGCTGTGCGTGCGTGGATGAAACCGCCATCCGACGGTGTGTACGTCCATGGTGCCGTTGAATGGGATGGTCATGTCTTCGGGAAGGGGGTGGCCCGTGCCAGTGTGTGTGAGGGTGTAGGTTGCGACGGCGCGTTCTCTCTGTTGCAATATCAAGGTGGTGAGTTGTGAGAAGCACAGCATTGGAGAGGCTTACGGAGCCCAGATACTCGATGATGCCTCGTAGATAGTGTTCCTGCCTTGGCCATCAGCAAGAGTACTCGAAACCAGTGTGCGACAGGTTTCGCCTACCAAGACGAACGTGATGTTATGGTGATCTATGCTGATGATGTCGTCTGCCATCGAGTTCGAGTACGGTCCTTGAGCGAGAAAATATGCTTTCCAAATTTCCAGACCTGGGAGCAAGACAAAATGCCAAGCGTCCTTTGGAAGTTGTGCCTGTGCATGAATCTTGCTGACGTTTCCGGTTCCACTCTCATTGTATTGCACTTCCACGGTGGTCATCATTGGTGTGACTTGGCAGATCGTGTGTAGGTTCCGCTTGGCCACAGCAAAGTAGTCTGTATAATTCGAGTTACTCATCGGCTGCATAAGGACCACTGGTCGTAGCAGAGTTTTTCAAGTTAGACCGCGCAATCCGGCAGCCATGGAAAATCTCACGGAAAGACTGATTCGACGGCCCGGAAAAATCTTGGTAAAAGCACACGGAGGTTGCCAAGAGTCCAGTCGTGATGAATCTTCTACTATGACTGTGGTTGCTTGCAACGATATCCACCTCCCCTGTATCTACATAAAGTCACGGTGTCAGAAACCATGTTGCTAAGCGGGGCGTCGGAGGTACTGACAGTATTCTGCGTTTGCGGAACAGTTCGTACTCCAGGACCACGTTTGGAGACTGTGATCAAGTCGGCGCCCTGAGGGAGTCTCGAACGTCCTTTTTATTGAAGCAGTGTTGTTCAGGGTGATAGTCGGAGAATGCGACATCGTACAGGATACGTTTGCTGTATATCCCTGCTGCACGAGTGTATATGTCCTGGAAAGACCCTTGTACTTCTCATGCAGACCTTGAAAAGTGAGGGAAGCCTCGGCCTGTTTAGGTCCGAGTCGGGTGTTGATGTAAATCGCGGGAAGGACCCCTCCTTGTTACAATTGTCATCTCTCTTTGATGCCATGAATCCATAGAATCCATACTTGCCTGTCGAAGAATTAAATGAGTTGAAATAACTAGGGTGTCTGGTATCGATGGAAGCCATCGCAGCCGATCTTCCTGCCTTGCATATGTCATCCATTAACGACAACGCTACTGAGGAGTCAGGATGATTTCACGATTTGCATACATAGTTCGCGAGCTCACAGAGAGTAATATTTTCTGGGATTAGAGAGTAATTCTGGGCTATCGGATGAATGGGCGGAAGATTCCTTAGATTTTCGGTATACTTGGATACGGCAGGGTTGAGAAAGTCAAGCTCCTGTCCGGTGCCGGTGAACTTTTGAACTACGCTTTCGGGCGTCAACAGATTCGACCATCTGCAAGTCCAACGATGTCAAGGCTAAACATGATGCCATGTTACTAGCAATTTCACGTACGCTGTTGTCAGAAAATTAATCACGACTACCCACAGTCCGGATAAGAGTGTCCACTGCAGATGGCGGCGAGGTCGGAGGAAGAGTGAAACTTTGGCGAGCTGGATCCATGCTGTCACCGTCGACAACCGAGTCTCGCGAGAAAGACGATGTGTTAGCGCATGTTGAGCGGTGATACCCAAAAGGCTGTCTAGTTTGTAAGTCTCATCCGCACAGTTTGCTATAAGAAAGGACTTACAATGACACAACCATTCCTAGTACTGTGGAGATGACCGTAATAGACATGTTCGTCTCGCTTGGGCTCTCCCGAGTCCAGCGAGCCAAGACATCTGGAAGCGGGATGGTCTTGTTGACGATCATGACCCCGACAAAGGCCCACATGAGACCACAGAGAGACGTCTGAACGAAAATGGCCATGATAGTGACAAATGTACGGGAGAAAGCACAGAAAAGGGGGCGAGGTGCAAGAAATTTCTCCAACAGTGGAGCGCGATCCTTTCCCTCCAAGTTGAACATGAGAGTGAACAGAGCGTACGCACGAATGACCTTTGGATGGCTTGCAAACCTTAAGTATGAAACTAAACATGCGCGACGGGCGCGACGCCTGTGGCGCTCACAGTCGACACTCGAAGTTCATCACACGTAACAGTTTGATGAGTCCTTGACACGATCGGTGAGCACTAGACCGAATTGGTTGGTCACTTCACAAATAAGGTGCCTATACTCAAAAGAAGAACAATTGTCGAGCAAGTTTCCACATCCTCGGCAGACCAATTACACAGAAGAGAAAGCCAGCCTATCTAGATGACTAACAGTTATCTTATTCAATTGCAGCCTGTATCGTGATAATGATGGTCAACAAACCTAATTATGCTTCAATCAATCCGCAGTGTGCCCTGACACCGTGGGGGAGTCCTTTATTAACATTTCTGAGCGGCAATCCACAACTCGAGTACAAACCCCCAAGTTCCACTCTTGATCTGTCCTGGTTTTTCAACGCGCCCGAATTAACTGAGCAGGGTCTCTTTTCGGGTGGGCACTGGCGCGTAATAATGTTGAAGCCGCTATCGACGCTGCGCGCGTGCGTTCTTTCAAACGAATAAAGTCAATTAAGGATCTTGAAAAGAACGAGCCCGAGCTTTATCTCATGGATAAGATAATCACCTCGCTTCTGATCCCGAGCTCCTTTTAGTGAACAACCTTACGGTCCTCAGTCTGCGCATGTCGGTGAGTCTCCTTCATGATGCCCAAATGTTTGGAGTGAGTGGCTGGTTCGGCCAAGAGACCGGAACGTGCCCCACGGCGTACCGGGAGGGCCGAGGCCACTAATGCATAAAAGTCTCGATCAGCTACTAAAAAAAGCGTTGGCACCGAGCTTTACCCACCTACTGCAAAGGCTATAGTAATGATACGGCAAGAACCTGAATATGAGCAACATTACAAGGCGAGCGTTCACGCAACACGAACCAACGTATCGAAGGTGCAGCGCAAGGCCGTGACTCTCGCATTGGTTTCGGTCCTCTGTGATCCATCCAGGCCGCGCCATCGTCCTCCAACTCCTTTGTATACGGCATGTCAACGTGTGCTGGAGAGAGCGAAGGCACGAAGTCGCCAGTTGGGTGAGCACATTCGGTACGGGAGCATCGAAGGGGACCTCTTCGATACGGTGCCAGACACCTCCCAGGACGCTGTCTCACTGAAAGAAGTGACGGACGTTTGACCAGATTCTGTCAATCCATGTGACTAGGCCACTGCGAGGAGGTACGGTGGTGAGTTAGAATACGCTGAATGATGGACACGCGGAACATCTTGGTCCAGCACCGATGAATCATGATGGTGACCATTTGAATGAGTCACTTGAGCTGACCGGGACGTTCCCATTTCCGATTGAAACGCCGATGCTGGTTGGACTCGCGTTTTTGTGGTTCCTCCGTTCATTTGCTTCTGTGAGTATCTCGAGTCGTCTCTTATTCAGAGGTATATCCTTGGGGACGGCCTCGTCCGTTGACCATAGGTGTGGAGCATCACCGTCGGGAGTACCGTCCTCCAAAACGAGCCCACCGTTTATCCAGTCTGTCTCACAATTGGGGGCTGTACACGCTCATCCCGAAGCTCTCCACGCTTCGTCCGTAGACTCGGTTCCAAGTCCAAGTCGCGTTGGCGGACAGGCTCGCGGTCTTGTGGAGGGTGTTGGCTGTATTTATTGGGGCAGGCTTCATGACCTGCAATTGCGTTGGTTGGCTGGAGCAGAGCAGTCGCCAGCTGCAGAGACTCAAGGATGAACGAACGAACGAACGGGACTCGATTAGGCTCTGTGATACAGACAACTATGGTGTACGAGTATAAGAAGGGTTTGGCTGTACCTCCACGTGGAATGGATCGAAAGGATGGTCGCCGGGTCAAGCCCATGAGTCTTGTGAGACGGACGGTGCGATGAGTGATGGCCAAGGACAGCTGTCTTGGAAGTTTGGTGAGGGGCGACGTGGTGCGAATGAGGGTTATTGCACTGGCGGAGTACCGAACGGACTGGGTCCAGAACAAGACAACTCACATCCGTGTTGAACATCTACACACTACGCTCAGATTGCGCCAATCCTGGTGGTGAGGTCTCGATCACCAGGAGGTTGTGGTTATTATCGTACCATGAATTTCTT
>JBBPJQ010001452.1:0-10247 GCA_038088795.1 Boletus rex-veris
GTTTAGGACCCACTCTTCCGCGCCGCTGGTGACGAAAGCGGAGAATCGATTGATGGTCTTTCCACCAAGCAATCGCTGCCGAAAGCTCGGGGGTACGTTCGGCCATTCTCCTGTAGTTTGTATGACAAGCGGAGAAAGCTCTGACTCAGAGTTGCCCTTGGGAGAGGCGTGAGGCGTGACGGTGTCGGTGGACAGCTCCTTTGATATCGGTTGGCTGTCAGCTGGCGCAGAGAGGAAGTCGATGGTGTGCTGAATTGCGAGATGTCAGGCGAAACAGCAGCCAGCGCCGTAGTCCACCTACTGTGTAATAAGCTGTGGGCAACAAACCAACCTTTCCATCCTCCGTCTTCACGAGGCTCCACCCATCCCCAACGTCCTGCTTCAGGACCTCGAGCTTGTCCCCGGCTTCGACAGTGAGTTCTCTGAACTCTGCCTTGCCCTCAAACTGGTACAGTGCACGCGCAGACAAGCCGCGTTGTCCATATAATTCTGGATAATCAGCTGGTTCGTCGTCGGAGAGAGACCCACGATCCAGATGCTCTGTCCATGCGGCGGATGAGTTTATCCCGGCATCAAAACTGTGATCAGAGCGAGGTCGATGGTCGAACGCAGGTGTCCGAGTAGGAGTCGAACTTTGCTTTCCCGTGCGAGGAAGGGTCGCCATCGCGTAGTGCCAGCGTTGCCGTCGGCCGATTGCCAACTCTGCCTTCGGGTCTGAGCTACTTATATATATACGACAGACTCTGGCCGATCCCCACTGCCTCGTCTACACAGTCACGTTGACCAACTGCATTCGCTGGTGGCATATATCTGCCTCGAGAATCCTGGAGATCATTTCTGTCATTGTCTCGGTGTAGCACTGCTCGGTGTCGCCGCGAATCATGATGATCTTCACAGAGGCTGCGCAGACCTCGCCTGATCAAGCTATTTGAGCTAGTTGGCTAATCCTCCAAGACCACACTAGTGGTTACATGGTTCTACTTCTTAGAACATACATATGTATGTTTCTCCTACTCCGAGGCATCCGCGTCTACTCGCAGTCGGGGAATCCGAGACTGCCAAAACCAGTCCAACCGGGGTGGCAAGCGCGGAAGTGGTGTGTCTTGTCAATCTCGTGCAGGTCATTGATGTCCTCCTCAGTCAGGTCTATGATTTTCGCATTGCCTGTGCACAAAGTGAACAAATGACGTGATCAGGAGGTCCCAATTACTTACTGAGAATACGCTCGTTCGTCACCGACTTGGGCAGCACTACAAATCATACTAGATTGGCGAGGTATTGCGAGTAGCACTGCAGTAAGACGCACCTGTGTGCAGTGGTTTGTTGGCGTGCAAGGAGATCAATACGTTGGCAGGCGAAACACTATACTTGGTGGCGATTCTGTCGACGACCTCGTTTTTCAAAAGCGGGGAATTGTCGGAACCAAGTGGTGAGTACGCCGTCAATACGATCCCCTTCTTCTGACAGAATTCCACGACGTCATGTTGTGGGCAAGACCTTCCGGGTACTATAATCATGCTTATGGTCGCACTAGTGACTTTCAAAAGCTTACGGATGGAGCTCGATCTGGTTCACCGCAGGAACCGCTCGAGCAACTGGCAAGAGTCGCTGAAGGTACTCAACAGAGAAGTTCGAGACACCTGACAAAAGACTTGAATGATATACATATGCAATGATACCCTTCTCGTACCAATCGCCTTCAATTTCTCTGGATAAGCTAGGTAAAGGTCTTCCATCGCTTTCCACGTGTTAAGCCAGTCATGCCCCTTGTCAGCCTCCCCTTCCCTTGTCATGGGGGCCGGCCAATGCATCAACCCTGAACGTGATATGAGCGCCCTGCATGTAATATGCGAGGAGTGGAACCGTACACAGGTCAATGTATGGGGTATCGAGCTTCTTCAACGATGACTCGAGTGCGGCCGCTGGGTTCCTTTGGTCTGGGTTATCGAGTTTTGTCGTCAAGAAAACTTGTTCCCTCGGAATCCCAGACGCTTTCAGGCCCTGGCCGACTTCGGTCTCGTTCTGGTAACCGGCAGCAGTATCGATATGTCTGTATCCATTCTTCAATGCAAACTCCACAGCGTGTTCGACTTGGCCTGGCTTGGACTTCCATGTGCCTATTGAAAGAGAAGCACCATCTGATCAGTGGATCATCATGAACTCAGGGTCCTAGTTACCTAGACCAACGGTAGGCATGATTGCCCCTGTGTTGAGTGTGACGGAGGTGGTAGCAGGCATGTTGACGATTGTGACTACAGTATAACGAACGGGAGAATAGACGACGGTTCGAACCTCCTTGGCCACCGAATCTTTATATCTTTTATATCTTTCCTCACGACACTCCGTGACGAGTTATTTATTCTGAAATTCGGGTATAGGCCCCAGCGGATCAACTGTATTCCTGATTCCACGTTATCAACAGGGATTGTTATGGTTCACGTGTCTATCTGTGCTATGAATTGCCAATTTTTCATACACGCTTATTGACGGTCTGGGAAACTATGTGTCTCGTTCGCATCAAGTTCGGTCCGTGAGATGACAACCTTCTCGGTTGAGAGACAATGAAATATCGGGCTTGGTTGGGACGACTCGCACAACCTTGAATGGTCGAATCCATTCTACCGCGGGCACTTCGCACTTGTCGACTCGATCATATGCAAACTGGCAGGCATCGTAGAAACCATGGTATCATTATTCATAAAAGGTATCAATGATATCACCTGCCTACCCACAGCACGATCAACGCAATCGAACAACAGACCGACAAGACTCCAAGGAATATTGTACGCCATTCTAGCCAGACCCACATCCGCACCATGGCCTCTATCCCATTCATCTCAAATTCCGGCGGGGGTACAGGAAATGGTTTACCATCTACCCTCTTCTTAAGTTGAGACGTTGCTATAGTTCGCATGCGAACATTGTACCATGCCACACCAACGCCCGCGCCAACGAGCGGGATCTGAGGCACCCAAGATGGAAGCCGGAGGTCACCGTCTGGTTCGTGTCCAAACGGTTCGTCGTCCGAGGCGATCGAGGTGCCACCAGCAGCGGCGTTGAGGATTCTTTCCTGCAAAAGGGCTGGTATATCTGGACACGCAATCGAACCTCGTCCGATTCCAAGCAGGTCGGCATGTCCGGCGTCCAGCGCACCCTGCAGGTGGGATGGCGAACGAAGACCGCCTGTAAGCAGAATGAGAGGGACGTTGACATCTGCCGGAGAATCTGCCTTCAGGCATTCCCGCGCCTTTTGCGCAAACTGAGCAAAGAAAGCTTGACGAGGACTCGCTGCCTTAGTGGACATGAAATCTGCGAGAGAGATGAGTCTTGGGGTTCGGATGTGGTCACCAATACCCACCTGGTGACTCGTAGTCGCCTCCACTTATCTCAATAAAGTCCACCATCCCCCAGAGTGCGATCGTACGTATATGATCGAGGACACGCTGAGTCTCCTTCAACACTTTTTCGCCTGAAGGTCTCTCGCCCGACTCTACGTAATCCGCAGAGTTGATTTTGACGCCAAGAACAAAGTCTCTGGGAACGACAGCACGGATACCCTCGACGATTTCGCGCACCATACGGAGTGTGTTCGGTGATTCAACCGAATACTCGTCTCGCCGAACATTGCTCTACTCAGCATAGTGTCAGTCGAGGCGTCGCTCGTAGGGCACAGCGTCTTAGGTGATACCTTGGGATTGAGAAATTGGGCAAGAAGGTCTGGTGTTTTTTTTGAACAACATTCACGAATGTCGTAAAATTACTCACACCCATGCGCACAATGAAGCTGAACTCCATCAAACCCTGCTTCTAGAGCCGTTAAAGCACCTCTGATGAATGCCTGCTGTACGCGCTTGATATCACCAAGAGTCATTTCTCGTGGTTGCTGGAACAGTGCGCGGAAGTATAGATGTGGTATGTCCTGCGCCTGAGCACGCTTGTGTGATCCGAGCCGAACCGAACTCGGCGCCATGGGCGGGACGCCTAGTTTACGACCACCGATGATATTGGGAGACTGACGACCCGCATGAGAGAGCTGCATGACAGCCAACGGGCACATAGATGGATCATGCGAGCTCCCTGCATGGAGGGTTTGCGCCAGCTTCTTGAACGGGGCTAATGTCTCCTCGTTCAATACTTCAGGGACCACGATATCACGCCCTAGCGTCAGGTGGTCTCGAGAAACCTGGGCGTTACCAGTGACAATCATGCCCCAGTCGTGCTTGGCCCATTCGGAGTAGAGACCCAGGTGGTATTTGTTGGGAGGACCACCATACCATTTTGCAAGGTGTTCGTACAAGGCGACCTAGAGGCGTAGTGAGACGAGCAATGCCAAGCCAATGCAGACGTGGACGAACCTTTGCTAATCTGTTGGCTATTGTGCGGCCGCTACATGGAAGGGTGACTGGTGAAAAAAATTCTGTACCCATCCTGCTTGGCACCAACCGACTTTGAGGTGTGGTGGTGAACAACAACTATGATCGTGTGTTTACGGCTATGTACCAGCATTCCACAACTTACATAACAGCAACTTCTTGTGCTAGATTTTGCTGGTATAGGACGGCCATGATGTGAGCGGAAAAGAGTCTCAAATTGTTCACGTCCCCCCCTTCGGAGGAAGTTCTTGAAGAGGACAGAATTTTAGAGGGAAAAGCAGAACGTACAAAGAAAGACTACCAAGCCGGGAAGTACAGACCACCTCACCAATGCAAATCAATAAAGACCGTAACATCTCGTAACCACAATCCGGAAATAGCCGAGATTCCACAAAGAATCCGCCAATACCCGAAATTCAATTTCTTTCAGACGAAACAACGTACGGACAGTATATAAGTTTTACCTAAGCAAAATCCGGCAATACCCGAGATTCATTTTATTTCCTTTCTCTTTCGTTTGTGTATCCTTGTTTTGAATCTGCAGACGAAACGAAGCAAGGTAACACCGGCAACTCAAACACTCAGGTGTGTAACATCTACTACAACAAGTTGTGCTAAGTCATTTCCTTGTCTATGGTAGACAACCCCTCAGCAGCACCAACGAGAAAGGTCGTAGATATACTGTTTGAAGTCATTACGAACAGTATATCTACGACAGGTTCCTGCAATAGCTCTGCACATGGGGTAATTCTTTGTTGGAGTACGTCTATAGACCATTAGTATCAACATGAGCAAACTCTAGCTTGGCCTTGTGCCGAACATAAGAGACTCGGATTATTCATCTGAGTCAATTGGCAATTGTAGATATGGTAAATACAGTCGACCTAGAGCTGGGACAAATAATTAATCCCTTGGTCCCACGCCCTCACAAAGGGCTATCTCATCTGACTTAAGGTCTCCATCCCGCGCCGCATCATCTCGCTCCAAAAGGTTATGAGCCCTGCGCTCTGACCTACCAGACGAGAACTCTTATCAACGATGAATCTACAATCCCTTATCACACCCCAGGCTGGTACTTCGGCCACTCAGCCACAGCCGACACAGCCACAATTCCATTTCGGCACTATCCCTCGTGTCACCTTACTGCCATTCAGCTCTCTCCAGAGTCTCCACCAGACAACATCAAACCCTGCTATCCCTCCATCATCAATTCAAACGACATCTGCTACTTCGTCCACAGCCACTGCCGCTGCCGCTGCTATCCCCATATCCGCCGCTCCATCGGCTCCATTGTCCTCGTCGTCAACACCCATCACTAAAATCGAGAAGCTCGACGACCGCAACTGGGTTACGTGGAAGGCTTTGATGGCGGTTATCCTTGAAAATGAAAATGCCTATGGGATAACGATTGGGAACATTCCCCGACCCCCTGGTGACAGCACGGATCCTGCCATTGCGTACTGGAAGAAGCGCGATCTTCTCGCGTGCAGACAGATCCTTTGCTCAGCCCAAAAGGAGCAGATTGTTGGCATCATCGAATGCACCACCGCTGCACAGATGTGGCGCCAACTCTGTATCGCCCACGAACCAAAGTATATACACACCAGTCGGTACACTGTCAGCATGCTCTACAAAATGCCTGCTACTGAAGAGACTAACATCCCCGAGCACCTTCTTGAGCTTACCCTATTCCGTCACAAACTCGCTCTTCAGCTCAAACCTGTCTCCGACGACGACTTCAAAAACGTGCTCATTGAATCCTTGCCACCTACGTGGGAACCATATGTCAGCTCCCTCATGGCACGCGACTGTCTCCACATGATGACTGTCGAAGAACTCAAGTCAATGTTATCGGAGGAGTACGAGCGACGGAAACGGCAAGGGAAAGTCAGCGATACTGCTTACGCTGCGACCTCTTCCACCCGTACACAAAAGCGCCAATGCAACATCTGCAAGCGCACCAATCACATTACCGACAACTGTCGTTTCAAAGGCAAGGCCTACGTGAAATGCGACATCTGCGGGAAGGTTGGGCATGAGGGGGAGAAGTGTTGGAAGAACCCCGCTAACAAAGGCAAAGGCCGCGTTCGACGTGACCGGGATGCTAAGGGGCAGAAAAATGCTGGGTCGAGCAAAGGTAAAGGAAAGGAAAAAGAACGCGCTAATGTCGTAGCGGAATCAGATAGCGATGACGAGCTTGAAAAGAGCTTTGCCGCACATGTAACTATATCCGATGAGGGCGTAATGTCAAAGGCCACTGAGGCTAACTTTTCTGCTTACTCGTGGATTTTCAATTCCGGCGCGACCACTCATATGTGCGTGCAACGCGGGGCATTTGTCAAATATGAAACAATCCCTTGTCGTTTCATTAAAGGACTCGGAAATAAACCTCTTATTGCACGCGGACAGGGAACTGTCCTACTACGAACGTGCAACAGTACACACTTGCGGCTAACGGAAGTACTCTATGTGCCCGAAGCCCGCCAAAACCTGATTTCTATCGGACGCATCGATAAAGCAGGCGGCCATGTAAAATGTACTGGCGGCCGAATGGTCCTGCGCAATGCGAACGACAATGAGCTTGCTATGGCAATGCTACAAAACAGACTATATTACCTCGATGCTGAGCCCGATCCAGGTGGTCCGACGGCCAATGTCGCCGTAAAAGTGAAATGGACCTGGACTTGGGAAGAATGGCATTGGCGGTTAGGCCATATTGGCATTAGCGGGCTGTGGAACTTACACGGGAAGAACCTCGTTGATGGTTTCTCATTGCGCGATAGCCCACAGGACTTCGAGTGTGAAGCCTGTATCAAAGCCAAGACGTGTCATTTACCCTTACCGAAAAGGGGTGCACGACTAGATTGAAAACCGGGCGAACTCACCCATACAGATGTGTGGGGACCTGCGCGGATAACTTCTCCGCAAGGTTACCGGTATTATGTGTCGTTTATTGACGACATGACTCGAAACTGTACAATTAGTTTCATGAAGTCGAAAGATGAGACACCTGCTAAGGTGAAACAATACCTGGCATATATCGAGCGTCAGTATTCATTTGCACCGAAGGCCATACGAGCGGACAACGGACGCGAGTACATCAATAAGGACTTGCGGACCTGGTGCCTGGATCGTGGTATTGAGATCCAGACGACCGCACTGTATACACCAGAACAGAACGGTGTTGCAGAGCGCTGGAATAAAACTGTCGTTGAGCTATCACGCTTGATGCTGTTCGCGCGTGACTTACCGAATGAGTTGTGGCCTGAGGCAATGATGCATGCCACATATGTTCAAAACCGGGCTTATATGAAAGCCGTTCCAGATGGAACACCACACAGGAAATGGTCTGGGAAGCATCCCGACATCTCATTTGTGCAGGAATTCAGATCTCCTGTTTGGATTCTCAATCAGGAACTAAATCCGTCCAAGCTGGAACCAAAGGCGCGAAAATTTACCTTTGTCGGGTATCAAGATGGTCCAAAGGCAATAAAGTACTATGACCACTTGAAAAAGACAGTAAAAGTCAGTCGTGAATACCGCTGGCCAATTACCGTGACAGCACCTCCCGCCGAACAACGGTTTGAGGGGGAGGATGAAGGACTTGACAAACCTTCGTCCAGCATGCGGGAGACAGCGGGAACAAAACGGAAACTGACTAATGATGCTGAAAAGAGAGTTAGTAAGCGACAAAAAGGGGATAATGCACCCGAAACACCTAGCCCAAGTCAGTGAGACAAGAGGACAATACTTCCGTCTGTAAAGAACAGTAACAAGTGTCAGAAGGACGAGATGACAGGCATACCTTCGTCCAACACACCCGATTGGACACGATACGACGGGACAGTGACTGACAATGAAAATACATGTCAGACATCAGATATGGGAGATCAGGATAAAGACGATGTACCTGGTCTAACCCAAACTGATGAAGATGACGATGAGAATGACGACGACCCTGATCACGTAAAATCAGCGTCAACAGCAGCTGCAGCAGTTTATACTGCCTTTACCGAAACAAATGTAAGCAGTAAAGACCCGAAAACGCTCAAAGAAGCGATGTGCTCACCCGAGTGGCCTGAATGGGAGAAAGCCATTCAGACCGAGCTTGAAACGCTGCGACGCATGGGTACTTGGGAGCTCGCAGACCCTCCCGAGGATAGAAAACCTATTTCAAATAAATGGGTCTTTGTCAGAAAATATGACAAAGATGGAATCTTACAAAAGTATAAGGCCCGTCTAGTGGCCAGAGGGTTCAGCCAGATACCTGGTATGGACTATAATGAGACGTTCTCACCTGTGGTACGCCTCGAGACGATCCGCGCAATATTGGCATTAGCTGTAGCCGAAAATTGGGAAATCCAACAAATGGATGTTAAGGGGGCTTACCTAAACGGAAAGCTCAAAGAGCATATATATATGGATCAACCCGAGGGCTATGCCAACGGCACGTCTCAGCTATGC
Source organism: Boletus rex-veris (assembly GCA_038088795.1). Classification (NCBI taxonomy): domain Eukaryota; kingdom Fungi; phylum Basidiomycota; class Agaricomycetes; order Boletales; family Boletaceae; genus Boletus; species Boletus rex-veris. The sequence continues at coordinate 8,838 of JBBPJQ010001452.1, forward strand.
CGCTTAATAAAGACCCTATATGGATTAAAACAATCCGGTCGGGAATGGAACGAAGAGCTTGATAGTAAGCTCAGCGGAATAAAATTTGACCGTCTTTATACTGATCCTTGCGTCTATATATGACGTAATGGAGATTCCATCGAGATTATAACCGTATGGGTTGACGATCTCTTGCTATTCACAAATAGTAAGGAAAATATGGTTAAATTAAAAGATGACCTAAAAGGGCTATTTGATATCACTGATTTAGGCGAACCAAATAAGCTCATGGGCTTAGAATTCACTCATGATTGAGAGCAGGGGACACTGACCATAAGGCAAACCCAATATATTGAAAGCATACTCGAAAAATATGGGATACAGGATGCCAATCCAGTGTCAACTCCTCTCAATCCAAATATCAAACTCGAACCTCGAGAACCGAGTGCACAGCCACAATCTCCATTTGGGAATTATGTGTTGCTAACAGGATCACTCATGTATGCTGCAATTGGAACTCGCCCAGATATCGCGTATGCCATAAACAAGCTCTGTTCCTTCAACAATAACCCTGATCTTGCACACTGGAGTGCTGCAAAACGAGTCCTATGATACCTTAAAGGGATGAAGGACTTGGGGATCACTTATACGAGGAACAGTGTTAGTGGCAAATTTTATGGCTATGCCAACACAAGTTTTGCAAGTAATCATGACTTAACATCTACGAGTGGTAATGTATTTATCCTAAATGGCGGCACAATTACCTGGAGCTCCAAGAAGGAGTTATCGCAAGCGCTTTCTACTGCCGAGGCAGAGTTTAATTCGATGGCACATGCAGAGCGCAATATCCTCTGGCTACGGAATCTCTACTACAAGATTGGTTATAACCCACGAAAGGCCACAATATTGTATGGCAATAACAAGTCTGCCATTGCCATTGTGACCAATGCCCAATTCCACAAACAAGCAAAGTACTTCGACCTGAAGAACCTCCATACTATGAGAAAATCAGTACAGTTAGGCTGGATTAATCTCGTATATTGCCCTATGGGCGAGATGACAGCTGATATACTGACTAAGGCCCTTCCGCGTCCTCTACACATCCTCCACACGAAAGGACTCGGCCTCCACTAGGCTTGAGGGGGAGTGTTGGAGTATGTCTATAGACCATTAGTATCAACACGAGCAAACTCTAGCTCGGCCTCGTGCCAAACATAAGAGACTCGGATTATTCATCTGAGTCAATTGGCAATCGTAGATATGGTAAATACAGTCGACCTAGAGCTGGGACAAATAATTAATCCCTTGGTCCTGCGCCCTCACAAAGGGCTATCTTGTCTGACCTAAGGTCTCCATCCCGTGCCGTATCATCTCCTTCCGTGAGGTTATGAGCCCCGGAGATGATACGGTGCGGGATGGAGACCTTGGGTC
>JBBPJQ010001453.1:0-10247 GCA_038088795.1 Boletus rex-veris
CCCACGGGATAGGGGTCAGACGACCGGTTCTTCAAAAGACCAGTTGCAACCAGTTGCAACTGATTGTAGGACTCATTTGGACCGGTTTTTTTCGGTCCAGTTGCAGGTTGCAGGTCCCTGGGACCTTCCCAGGACCGGTTTCGGTCTGGTTGCCTAATTAGGAAGGTAAAAAACCGGACTGGACTGGACTTTTAAACACTAATCACCGGCGTGAGATGATATGCAAGAAAGACCTCCCTCGTGTGCAGATACTGCATGGTCCTGGATTGTCCAGCTGGCCTGGAGCCTCCTCAGGTGAGTACTCCTGTTCTATTTGTTCTGAGCATTTGCGCTCACGTTCTGATGTCTACGAAGTCCCGAAATGCGAGCCAACTTTGAGGAGTGGCTGCTCAAGATGCAATGTGAAGTTGATGAGGGAGCCAAGGTGGCATGAACAATGATGCGGATGGCAGCGAGGGGTGCATGACCTGTAGCAAAATGTAGTGGTCACTGCACATTGATAGGGTAAGTACATACCAGTCGAATATTATAGTAGTCACTAAGAGACTACTGTACGAAGGTTCAATGTACTAGTAAGTGATTAGGTAACCTCTGGTGGCTGTACAGCAGCTAAAGGCATAGAGGACTAGCCAGGGTGGTTCTCACACAGCTCACTACATAGAGAGCAGATGCACACATCCAATACAGAAAAGCGGTGTTAACATTGCATATGACATTGCACACAAGCACTACATTTATATGCTGTACATTTATACCTCTGGGGAACCTGACAACAAAGCTAAATAAAATGCCATGTCAGCTATGAGACACAACACGAATAAACACTGTTCAAAGATCCTTACTTCCACAGTGCTGTTCACCCAGACTGGACAAATGGGGATGCTTTGGGTTTGGCCTGCATATAACCGACAACATCTGGGAGGAATGAGAGTTTCTGGTCGCTAGGTCTTGTGCATGGCCTAGGTCAAACTCAGCATAATTGTGTTGTTTTTTTGTGCATTCGGCCCAATGTTTGTGAAACAACCCTAAAGGACTCACACTTAAGTGAAGCCTTCATTTGCTAGGTCGCTTGCACAGAGAAAAAGACAAGGGAAGAGAAGTAGAGTTGCCTGTAGGGGAAACTCCAAGAGAACAAGATTAGTGTTCTCTGGTGCTGCATTGGGGTTTATATAGTAAGTACATGTGCACACAGACCATGCTGTGCTACTGCTATATATAGTAAATATGCTGGACACTGGGTCACGTGATATACTTATGTACATAGCCCAGCATGCGTAGTGTGCATGTATGTGGCAGCATGAGGCTGTAGTGTGGATTTAATGTGAATGAGAAGCATGGATGTGGGAGATTAGATATGCATGTGTGAATAGAAGTGATAGAGTGGAGATGAAAGAGATGCATGTGAATGCATGAAAGGAATAGGGTTGGGAATGAAAGAAAATTGATAAGTCCGTATATGCTTGAGTAGCGGTCGTAACACTTTCCCCGTCCTAAGATCAAACATCCTGGTTGATCAAAACTCCTTGATGTCCTGGAATCCTTCATCGTCAGATGAATGGATACTGGTGGGAGCAGTAACCGGACTGCCCAGCATTGATCCGTCATTGCCCCAGGCATGGATCCCGGGTTCTCCAATAAGGAACAGCAGTGGAGTAGAGTGTGGCTGGGCAGTCGGGAAGAAGATGGCGAATTCCAGTTTGAAGCGGCGCCGCAGTGTCCTATTGTACATCAACATTGGACTGGGGTCTAACTGCTGGAATTCAATTTGGTATGAGTCTGGATTTAGGGGGAGTGGGAGACCAGTCTCCGTTTTGGCAGTGGCAGATTCCCACTGATCATCTTCCTGTCCCCATGCTGTGTCATAAGCATTATTGGCATTGGAATCCCAGTAGGTAGGGTCATCCCAGGAGTTGATTGTGCCATTAGATGGGGGTGAATTCTGGCCCGATGAGGAGGAGGACGATGATGATGGGATAGTGGAGGTAAGTGGACCGTGAGACCGAGAAGACTCCATGTGGGGAATGTGTAGGCATCTAGTCCAGTACCCTTCATCAAAAGGGGTTAAGCGGTGAGGGAGGAGACCTGGTAGGGGGGTAACATATCTCAAGCGGGTAGGAGCGAAGAGAGTTTGAAACAAAAGATAAAGAAGATGAAACGAAGTAAAGTTGTATTCAAAAAAGAGAAGTGAAAGAATAGCGTTATAGGAGGGGGCAAGGGTATAGAGATAATAGTAGAGGTAGAGCTCGATGGCCCAATTGATGAAGAGGAGCAAGAGCAACATTGTTATGATTGTATGGGGAGTGTGAGTTGATGGGTGAAATAGGATGAGTGCACTGTCTTATATATGTGAGGTTCCCCGTCCTAAAGATCAACTTCCAGGTGATCGAAGGGGAGGCGGTGCAGATTCATCGTGGTGAAGTTCTCACAACTCCTGAATAAGGAAGAAAATGCCTCCAGCATCATAGATAAGGCCCTAGAGGCAGAAGGGTGACTTTTGTAAAAGTCCCGGATGACATCTTTAGCATGCATAAGATTAGCCACAGGCTCCCATGTCTGATCTGTATCGTCATAGCCCTTCCAGTGGACAAGAAACTTGAGGCGACGGCGCTTGTAGCGTGAGTCAACAATGTAGTCCACCTCATATTCATCATCCCGATCTTCAGTTACCAGAACCAGTCCAGGCCAGAAGGTGGATTGACCAGGAAATCTATCCTTGTATGGCTTGATCCGTGACACATTAATAACAGGGTGTATCCTTATGGTAGAGGGCAGCCTAAGTTTTACAGCATTGGGACCCATGAGGTCTGTGATCATATAGGGGCCAAGCCATCACTCGGTTAATTTATGTGAGGCACGCGTCAAGCACAAGTTAGATGTGGACAGCCATACTTGATCTCCGATGGCATATTCCAGGGAGTCAGATCTGTGGCAATCCACATTACGTTTCATGCGGTCCTGGGCCACAGATAAATTACTTTTGACTTGTTCCAATGTGTCAGCCATGTGGTCGGTAAACTCGGTGGCAGCTGGTGCCTTAGAGCTGCATGATTCGATGCCCATGTGGGGCTCATATGACCGCATAACTGTGAAAGGGGACTTTCCCGTTGCAGTGGCTTTCTTGGAATTCATGGAGAACTGGGCGATGGGTAACCAAGCGGCCCATTGATCTTGCTTTTCTGATGTAAATAAGTGAAGAAACTGCTGCACTTCACGATTCATGTGTTCCATCGAGAGAGCAGCATATGTCAGCCATGACTGTGCTGGCAAACTGCGGTCCTCTGTCGGAAATGATAGTGGATGGAAGACCATGATGCTTCCAGATGTGATCTAGATATAATTTAGCTGTATCGACTGCCGTGGTCTTCTTTGTGCAGGGAATCAGTTTGACTTCCTTCGAGAACCTGTCAACTACTACCAGAATAGAGTCACAGCCTTAAAATAGGGGAAGATCCATGGTGAAGTCCGCCAAGATGTGTTCCCAAGGGTGATCAGGTATGGGAAGTGGCTGTAACAGACCAGCTGGTGCCTGATTAGTCCCTTTGAACTGTTGGCAATGATCACATAACTTTTAACAAATGTAGCCAATCCTGGCCACCAATAGCTGCGCTGCAGCAAATCTAATGTCTTGTCTGAGCTAGCATGTCCGGCCATAGGGGTGTTGTGGTGTAAGCACATGACTTCCATGCGTAAATCATCATCATCAGGCATGTATAGCCTGTGGAGTGTGTTGTAAAGGAATCCATCATCCTCGACACAAACTTTTCAAACTTTACATAAGATGGTGATATCTTCCTCAGTGAAACGCGTGATTGCATCAGAAATGTGGTTTTTGATGGTGTCCCCTTCATCAGAGAGCAGAACGTGGTGTGCTCTAATCTTCTCCGGGGAAATAACTAATACTCCTTTATTGTCATCTTCTAGACCGACTGTGTGATCTTCTTGTCTAGAGAGAGCATCGGCGTTTCCCATAGAAGCTCCTGGCTTATGTAACCATTTGAAATTGAAGCACAATAAGTATTGCGCCCAACATGCTTGCCTCCTGTTGAGGTCCTGACGTGTCATGTAGAATTGCAAATTCGCATGATCATTCCAGATTTCAAATTCATGTCTTGTGCCTTCTAGATAGTGGCGCCATATCTCAAGTGAACAGATAACACTGAGCATTTCTTTATCAGTGATAGAGTAATTCCGTTCCTGCAGAGACATGGAGTGAGATGAATAGGCCACAGGGTGCCATTTGTCATCTTTCTGAATAGATAACACTGCTCCTGTTGCATAATCAGAAGCATCGCATTCTAAGCGGAACTGAGTGTCATCATCAGGAAATGTGAGAACAGGGGCTGTGGTGAAATGATGTTTTAGCGTGTCAAATGCCTCTTGTTGTTCTTTCTTCCATTTGAAGGGGTTTTCCTTTTTCATCAAGTCATTAAGTGGTCTAGCCACCTTTGTGTAATCTTTGATAAACCTTTGGTAGAAGTTTGCTAGTCCTAAGAAGCTTCTAACTCCTTGGACATTCTTGGGCATAGGCCATTCCAGAATGGCTGTAACCTTTGTTTCGTCCATTTTTATTCTGTCTTTTCCCATGATCATCCCAAGGAATTCTACTTCTGAGGCATGGAATGTGCATTTTTCTGGTTTTATGAATAAATCATTTTCCTCGAGGCATTGGAGTACTTCTAGAACGATCTTGTTGTGCATGTCACGATCGTCTGTTTTGGTGAATATCATTAGGTCATCAATATATATGATGATGCAGTTGTCCATATCTGCGAAGATCTCGTTCATCATGGCTTGGAACGTTCCAGGGGAGTTGCATAGTCCAAAGTACATGATGAGGGGTTCGAATGCTCCTTGGAAGCACACAAAAGCTGCCTTCCATTTGTCGCCATCTTTGATGCATACATTATTGTATCCCCATCTGAGATCCATCTTTGTGAATAGAGTAGCCCCTCTTAGCTTATCGACCAATTGCAAGATTAGAGGTAATGGGTAATTGTTTTTGATCGTGTGTTCGTTTAGATAATGGTAATCCTGTACCATACATTTTCGTCCATCCTTCTTTGGTACGAAGAACACGGGTGATGTTTGCGGAGATTTAGAGGGTCTAATATATCCCTTTTTGAGCTGATCATCAATGAATTCGGAAACTTCCTGTTGTTCTGTGACAGACAGGGGAATGAGACGTCCTTTCTTTGGGGTGAATGTGTCTTTCATATCAATGGTGTGGTCCCATGGTTTCCATATCGGCATGCACTCTGATTCTCCTTTATGGAATACTTTTAAATACTTGTGGAATTCTTTTGGCACGAGTTCCTCTGCTGATCCTTTCTTAGGGGTAGGCTTGTCTAAAGCCGCGTGTACTGTATAAGCGAGATATGCATTTTCTTCTTCTTCTTTGTCAGCATGTCATAAGAATGATTCCTTATTCTGAAGGAAGGAACATGAATGTGGGCATCACATCATTTTGACTGTGCCTTTGGTCCAGTCTATATTAGGGTTATGCTTCTTCAACCAGAAGAAGCCTAGGATCATCTGATTCTTGCCGAGATCTGTGATTTACGGCTGTGACATGTTCTCTGTGTTCTTGGTAATCAATAACAACTTCTGCAGAATGCGTGATATTTCCAGCAGAATTTTTGGTTCCGTCGACATTAAATATGGGTATGGGATTGCGAAGTGATGTCAGGGGTAACTGATGTCTCTGAGCCCAAGCACAATCAATGAATATGACATTTGCTCCACTATCAAGCAGAGCTTCTGCAGTGATGAAATTCTTGGTGCAAGAGGGAGTGACTTGAATGGTCATACAGATCTCCTTCTGCAGATTTGTGCTACATATGCACACTTTTTCCAGGATTTGGATATCAGAATTTAAAAGTGAATTAAGTACAGATGTGAAGCCCCTGCCGAGCTCCATGAAAGGAGGCCCACTCGGCATTAATGATGACTCATTGTCCGATTCGTTGGACTCTTCACCAGCCAGTGGTAAATATCTATTGTTGTCAGATAAATTAAACCTTACCTTTGTATCCGCATGAACACCCGGTTCATTCATGTGGCTTTCCCTTTTCCCTTCTTAAATTCTGTGTCCTTGAGGTCAAAGAAGTAGGCCTTTATTTTGTCATAGGACATGCCGTGGACAATCTGGTCCGGGCCTGATGACTCATCCCATGAGGTGGCACCTTCTTCTTCTTCGATTCCTCTGGCCTTACGGCCTCCTTGTCGACAATCTTTTTTGTGTTCTCCTCCAAGCCATTTACATTGTGGACATGCGAGTTTAGGCTTGGAGCAGTCTTTGATGAAGTGACTTCCTCCACAGTTGTAGCACTTTCTTGGAGCATTAGACATCAAGGGTCTACACTCAAAGGTGTCTATGTCCATGGCATTTGGATCTCTAGATCTTCGGCTACTGCCACTACGTAAGAAGCTGATTAACTAAGTGAAAGAAAGAACAAAAGAAGGTTAAACAGGTGGAGAATACAAGAAAAGACAGACATGGTGGTGTTGGTGAGAGACGACAGTTTTCTTCTTGAGGATGAACTGCTGAAACTTCAGACAAAGGCATCAAATGACACAGCGGAGGGGAGGGATGGTCGTGGCCGATGATTGATGAGGTGTGATGGTCATGCCACCATGTCTTGATGCGGCAGTTGTGGCTATCCTGCTGTGTCGTCATGTCGACATGGTGCCAGTGGTGGTGATGTTGCCACATCCTCGTTGTCGACGACATGGTGGTGGCAGCGACGGATACTGATGAGTCAGGGTGTGTTTGAATCGAATGAGGTTAGCTGCCTTAGTGTGACTTGGACACAAAACATGATGACATAATCATAGCTCACAAAAATCAACAATCCAATTCAATTAGCATTTATGTAGTACAATTAGGATCTACTATTAGAATCTATGTAATAACTATGATAATCAAGTAATCTGCACGCTGTCAGACTGTGTGGGGTGAGCCAGCATGTCAGTCGTGTCGTCAGGGTGAATGCTGTAAGTATGCTGTGATTTTCTGCCCAAATCAGAGTTTGCTGGGACTTGCTGTGCAGGGAACTCGAAAACTGTAAGTCACTGTTACATCATGCTATAACAGCTGTGTCACTTATGTGATTTTGGCATGACTGTGCCAAAATCAGGATTTACTGATGTGATAACAGACTACGCTGATCTGACAGATTCAGAGTTTAATGAAATGGATGCTCAGTTTGTACTCGAGCTTGCGAGGGTTCGCCATAATGTCTGTCACCTCGAACAAGAACTTGCTGAAGCCTGCTATTCAGAGAGCATGGCCCTTGTCAATTTGTACAAACTGTTATGACTGCTACTCAAGCATATATGGACTTATCAATTTTCTTTCATTCCCAACCCTATTCCTTTCACACATTCACATGCATCTCTTTCATCTCCACTCTATCACTTCTATTCACACATGCATATCTAATCTCCCACATTCATGCTTCTCATTCACATTAGATCCACACTGCAGCTTCATGCTGCCACGTACATGTGCACTACACATGCCAGGCTATGTACACAAGTATATCATGTGACCCAGTGTCCAGCATATTTACTATATATAGCAGTAGCACAGCACGGTCTGTGCGCACATGTACTTACTATAAAAACCCCAATGCAGCACCAGAGAACACTAATCTTGTTCTCTTGGAGTTTCCCCTACAGGCAACTCTACTTCTCTTCCCTTGTCTTTTTCTCTGTGCAAGTGACCTAGCAAATGAAGTCTTCACTTAAGTGTGAGTCCTTTAGGGTTGTTTTACTAGAACAAGACTACATTTTCATTGCTACCTCGCTTACAAACGACTGTTGAGCAGATCACCGAAGCACCCAAGACGTTTCCTACCACACATCATACTCTCGTGTTTACGACACATTCTCCAGTACATTCAAGAGGATACAACACGTTATATGGGGCTCAAGATATCTTTTCAGTGTCTGCATCCCCTGCTTACGTAGCATTGGTAGAAGGATCGGCACTCATACCCAACGAGCACATATCAGAGGTCCAGGGGTGGTTTGGGTCGGCCAACGGGTCATTAGATTTAGTTTACCCTCCAACACCAGTAGTAGAAGCAGCAGAGCCAGGACCAGCACAAGAGCCAGGAAGTCCAACCCCTCCATCTCTTGTCCTTTCGGACTACAAGAGTCTACAGGAAGCACCAGTCGCTCTCCTCACCCCCTCAGTCAACAGTGGAAGCTATGGCCTGAATGAGTACGATCCCCCAGCACCCCAGCAGATCCCAGTGGCACTAGTGCCCTTATTCATGTGGGAGAGAGTAGTCGAGTGGCTCATTGACAGGCTAGTAGACAGAGTCAGGAGAGAACGGATTAGGGAAAGAGAACCCACTCTGTATGAAAGACCCCACCAATCACGACAGAAAAAGGTTTGGCCAGCAGCCACAAGGTGGAGAGAAGAGAAAGAAAGAGTCCTTTGGCAGTTTGAGGATGAGATACGAGAAACCCCTCCCCTCAGACCAAAGAACAGGTGCTACAAAGTCAAAAGGACCCCCACCTTAGCACCACACACAGCGGCGCCTAGAATACGCCGATTACGAGTACCAAACCCTCCTCTTCCTATCTGAATAATACATCATGGCCACTTTCGATCGTTCAGTGTTTGAAATGAACCTCCTAAGTAGCAGCCTCAATGCAGTCATCACACAAGAACTCCTTGCCATGTTCGATTATTTTTCGAACGAATGGAATGGGCACATTACACACATCAACACATGCCTAAATGAAATCAACACACTCAGAACCCAGCTTGCAGCTATCCCCGTGGCAGGTACCGGAGGCAGTACAACACCCAAAATGAGCAAAGTGTTTCAAGACCCTGGAAATTATAATGGGTCGAAAGGAAAGTTTAAAGAATGGTGGACTAAGATAAAGGCATGGATTGCCGAAAACACCACTGTATTCCCACCAGGGTCACATAAGGCAGTGGTAGCTGTGCTATCACGCCTTGAAGGACAAAAAGCAGGCAGCTTTGCCCACACAAGAATAGATTGCCTATTAACTGGCGGTACCTATACGTGAACAGAGTTAGAAGAAGAGATTGAAGCCCTCTTCCGCTCTGTTAACCAACAAGAATGGGCCAGACAGAAATTACGCGCCCTAAAGCAGACAGAATCAATGCCCATAGATGATTGGATTATTGATTTCCAAAGATATGAACCACAAGCGGGCATGGACCCAACCCACCTCGTAGAGCTCATTGAGCACAATGTCCAATGCTCAATTATCAACAAAATCCTATTGGAGGGACCGTGTCCCACCACAGTCTTCACTTATCTCACAAAGATCCAAGAGATAGGCACAAGGAAGCAGTCACCCACAGCTATCCAGGCAACATCTCCTGCTACCCTGATGGTGACGACGCAACAACAACAACACAATGGCACAGCCACCACACCAATGGCAACGATGACAACACGGTCACATGGCCACCAACAGCACCCTGACGCCGATGACACTGCACGGCTAGTACCACCACCACCACAACAACAACATGGTGGTGCACCAAACCGCTGATGACGACAACAGTGCGACGCAACCATGTGACAATGGCCAACAATGACAACGTGGTGGCACAACCACCAAACTGCCGCTGTCAACAACGACCGCGCAGCACGGCCACCACCACCACACTGACAACGATGTGACAATGGCACAGCACAGCCACAACCAAACTGCTGCTGACAACAACAACAACACAGTGGCACAGCTGCTACCACCTCACTGACAATGAGGCAACGATGACCACCACCGCCCAAGGCACAACCACGACCAACACCACCGTCGACGACCGCACAGTGGGACAGATGCCACCACCACACCGACAACGATGACATGGCCACCACCACCGTAACAACAACGACAATGACAACTGCACAGTGGGACAGCTGCCACCACCCTGACGATGTCAACAACCATGGCTCGGTGGCATGGCTACCACCACCCCAACAACAGCGACAACTTGGTGGCATGGCCACCCCCACCCCAACAGCGTTAATGCGATGACAATGTCGCCGTGGTGGTGCCACCACCCCAACAACGATGACGACTCAGTGGTATGGCCACCCCCCAACTGCAACAACACGAGTCACGCAATGACAGTCAACACGGTGGCATGGCCACCCCCACCCCAACAACAACAACAACGACTCAGTGGCACGGCCACCCCTCAACCGCAACAATGTGAGTCGCATGATGACAGTTGATGCGGTGGCATG
>JBBPJQ010001454.1:0-10247 GCA_038088795.1 Boletus rex-veris
TGCGGCTGCATCTGCAGCGACGACGACGTGGGTCGTGAACGTGGGACAACATGGATGAGCTCACCGTTGTGCAAGTTGGCCGAGGCGTCTTTGCTGCGTGCTGAGGTGGTCAGTTTTGCGAGACGGTCGCCGCCACGACTGAGGATGGCTTTTCTAGTTCAATGATTGAACAGCCCCACCCCTGTAGATGTCAACATGTGTTGATAGGTGGAGCTGATTATGATTGCATACATGGTCAGTCACGTGGTCAGTCACTGTGCACACCAGGATGTTCGCCGTCCATCCTTGTTCAATCAATCCTGTTCAACCTTCTCCAAACACAATGCAATTCCACGTAATTTCCTAATGTTCTTAGTAACAAGTGCCGCCTAGGTGTTTTCCAGAAATTCAAAAGCGAGTTGATGACCACTTAACACCTTGGAACACCTTGTCTACATTACCCAAGGTCGTCACGTTGGCACCCGGGTCATGCATGGCTGCATGGCTAGTAGACACTGCTGAGTTACTGCTCGAATGTATTTAATGGAGGGGAACTTACACGTGAACTACGTCAGTCAGATAACATATCATATCGGTGTCAGCATACAGCGAGACCAAGCTATGAGAGACACACATAAGCAGTACAATCTTTGCTGTTCCTATCGCTTTCATAGAAGATGAGGTAGTCAGACTCCCACCGCACCCAGACCCCAAGGTTGATGTTCTCCTGAGATTTGAAGCGCAGGTGACCGGTCAAGTCTGTCATCCCAGCCTGTGTCATATGGGAGTATGGAGCGAATATGGAGAGTGCTCACCGATTGCTTGCAACGTCATATCATCGTCCACATCAAACTTGGCCTTCTGTGAGATCAATTGCACAGTGATTGTTACCACGTTTTCCCCCCTGGCCTTCTTGAGGTGTGCAACAGCCAAACCAAACCCAACTTCAGTCCATCTGCCATCTCTGACCTTTCCCAAGATCCCGGATTTCTCTGCGACGTTGTCCTGCAGGAGATACATCAATCGACGAATACGGGACAATTGGATGACTGACATTGTCGAAGGCAAAGAACTGGAGACAAAGTTGTCAATGAATGTAGTACGGATAAGATGATAAATAACACGCCTCTGTGAATACGTCCTTTCCATTTCTTGCATAGAATTTAATATTCAAGAGGACCATATCGTTCTGGATCCTGGTTTCAACCTTACACTGAGTCCAGACGTCTCTAGGGAAGTCCGAGAAATTGTTGTAGCAGAAGACTCCTGGAGGTCCGGAGGATCTGCATGATTTAAGCATAGTGAGTAGACTCGTCGATCGCACTCAACAGGATCATAGTATGTACCAGGTCCGATAGAATGACCATCCGAGAATTCCAATCCGATAGAAGGAAGTATGAGACGGATGGATGTTACCGTCTTTGCCAGTGGCCTTTTCCTTTTCCACTGCCTCTTTGATCTTCAATAACTTTTTATACTCCATGACAACGTGTGCGACCTTCGGATGCACAGCAAGCCCTCCAACCATACATGAGACCTCGGGGGGTGACGCTCCAGGAATCGACTCTGTCACCGGAATGCCCTGCTGCATCAAAGTGTTCTTGACGACGCTCTTGACAATACTCTGGAAGAGTTTGTTGTTGATTACATTTCTGAGGAAGTCCCTGATACCGAATTGCGCCAAATACTCAGGATCAATGGAATTCAACAACTGGGCGTTCGCTGTGTGGTTGCCAGTCAGAATCGTTGACTGTTCTTATTTTGTCACACTTACTGCTGAGGAGCTGCATCACGGCTTTGTTGTATGCCGAAAAGGACGTTCGCATGTCCCCAAAATACCAGCAAGAGATGCTGAGTCCTTTTTCTCCCCGAATTTGCCAAGAATTTCGCCCGCTGCTTTGTCTGTAACCCCAGCATTAATCATGGCTTGCGTGAGACGAGACAGATTGGCGGCATCATTTAAGTCGGGTGGATAGGAGAGCATGATGATAGCCTTGTCGAGTTTGGACAGCTTCTCGTTCACAGGAATATCGATGCCCTCTTCATTGAGATAACCAGGCATGAAATACCTAGCGAAAGCGGCAGTTAAATGATCTGGATTCAAAGTCTTAGAAGACGTCGCTTACATCATGATAGACTTCATGTCGAACTTGCTCATGTTCATTATCCTTTCATCGTTGTGTTGATGATTTGGGACTTGACCGTCGCTCTGCTACCAAGGAGCGGCTGGTTGTATCTGTAGACCTCGAGCTCTTTGAGATGGATGTACTCTCCTCTGGTAGGGCTCTGATGTTCATGCATCATTCCAAGGGCATGACCGAACTTGTGAAGGATAGTTGAACGATCGTTTTCGTCCGCTTCCACCTGGTCTTTCAGCCAGCCCAAGTTGAGAGTAGGGTTGTTGATGTCGATATTCGAGGCACTTGCTCCGACGGCGCTCCAGGACGATCCAGGCACGAAACCAATGCGAATCATGGAGTCCTCCTGCCTGACGGGTGTGAACTTGATGTTGGCAAAATCTTCCCAAGTTTTGAACTTCTTCGCCACATTCTCACTCAGGATGACATCCTTGACAGCGGTTTCTTTCTTTTCACTCCACCCGAGAGTCTGGAGGAAACAGTATTTGATTTCCTAGAGATATGAGAATTTGCGGAGCAATGACAAACATGGCAGCCGACCAGCTGGTTCTTTCGATTGAGGTGTCGAGATGTTATCTTCCACGTGTCAATGGATATGATAGTGAAACCCTTGCCCGCTGCAGCCTTAGGATCCTTGTAATGTGAAGGGGGTGGCACGTGGTGTTGGAGCATTGACGACAATTGGGACGATTGCGTTTGCGGAGGGTGTTATGACCAGGGAGTCAGAAGATGGGCAGGAGACAGCGACAGCGGAGGGGTGCGGGCAAGGCTGTGATGGGCTGGTAATCCAAAATAGTGATTTAGAAGGGGAAGCAGCACTTACATACTTATTGGGTAACGAGCCCATCCTGTTCGACTCACTGTTCTGTTTCTGGCGCTGCTGTATTCTAGATCTTCTGCATGTACACGGGAGTGGAGTTGATCCCGCGATATCGCTGAACATCAGTCCCACATAAGCGTCACGCAAAGATGACAGCTTGAGAAAACACATACAAAAATGTCCTTGATTCCATGCAGTGTGTCGCTCAGCGCGATCACCGTCTCCTTCGTCTTTCGAGGGATGATGCAGAGCAAGCCAAAGTCTTGTGGTGCTTTGCGGTAAAAGTCAATACAAGAAAGGATACGTGCAGCAAGCCGATCGTCATCTGTCCAGCGAAAAAAAGGGCCGTGATTGAGTCCAATTGACGCTGACGCAACAGATAGGATGTGTACATATCAAATGGCCTTCCGATATACGTCGTGATCATGATCACAATCACAATCGGTCTCTGGACCGTGGTACTTGAATTGGTGCAAACGGTGGTGCTGGCGCGATCATTGACGGATAGTCGATGGTCAATGATATGTGCCACTCGGTGTGCGAGACACATGTATCGAATAAATGCAAGATCGCTCCATATTTGGACGATTGATGGCCATTGTGATGTGCCAAGCATGTCTATCCTCCACGCCGTCTACATTTGTGCACCTGAATCAGCTTATTTCCAGACAGACATGAAATAGATTTATGCGGACCTTCGCAAGTGCAAATATGGCTGTCTCATCTAGTGGCATGTAATAGCAGACGAAGACCGACTCTACGCCATTCAGTGGGTCATCAGGCCACTCTGTCTCCTGGTTTGTCACATTCTCCATCATACATGTGCAGAAAGAGATTGGTCTGGATCCAGTCGTCAAGAGAACACGCAAGGAAATGGGGATGGAAATGGATGCCAACCAGCTTAGGCATCTGGAAAGCACACCACGCTCGGCGATATTGTACAGATCTACTCCAGCCCATTCTCTCTTAAAATCTTCCATATAGTCAAGAGATGGTCTACAACAGTCATCAACATTGTTCGCATTGTACACAACCACAGAAAGACGAAGAGAAACACTCACACTCGGTGTCGCAAGATCTTAGACTCATGTCCATCTGCATCGCTCGTCTGCGTGATGGATTTGGATTCATTTATGCTATGAAGGTGTTGGTGCACGCACACAGAATCACTTGCTGTATTCGCACCTGGTATGGAGGTTGTTGACCGTCGTTTCTTGACTAGAAGTGTGACTATGCGAGCACACTCGTGTCATGACAACTGCTAATTCTTGGCTACTTGAGGATGACGTGAGTATGCTCCTGGCACAGTATTCTGATGAAAGCACTTGCCTTGTATGACTTCAGTCAATTGGTCAGTGAAAGAATGGGTGTCAAATTCATTGAAGGATCTGATATGCAGCGAGTGAGCCAAAATGAGTCTCTGTGGTCAAGTATGGAATGTGAACCTTGACACAAATCCATTCGGCACTCCGTGTTCGCTCTGGGTCTCCATGTTGTGTGTCTTTGTCAGTGGGGGACATTGTACACCGGAGAAATGTTCGTTGGTCGTCCATATCATCCATATGGTTGACGAACTGTTAGTGATGCCTAGATCTCCATCGAGGGATGGAGGATTATGAATTTCCAAATTGACAGGAAATGTGCTTGCAGATGCAGGGGACCTAGAACATGATTAGGGAAAAGTGAGGCTATTAACTTTACGACGGACCTTGGATTATCACCCCAGCCCCAGACCATCTGGTGCAGAGAAGGTTAGTAGTGGGAAGGCGTGCCACCTGGCAGGAATCCGTGCAGATTGGGTATTTTGGCCGGAACGTTCGAAGATGGGTCACTCTCCATATACACTGTACCAGATCCCAAGGATGTAAGACCTCCAGAACACGATGCTGCTAGGCCCGTCTTCGGTGAGCCTTTTTTTTCACCATTGATGAGAAGACCTTATCTTGCCAGTCGGGTTGCTTGAACTTCCAGCCTTACATATTGAACACGAAGGAGCATCATGCTGATCCCTGGGTTTGGCCAACAGTGAAGTCATCGCTATAGGTCTCACGAACGGTAAGTTCTAGGACCCGAATCTGAACATTTGCCACTGTGGGGTTTGATGTCCTTTAAGGTTGTCTCACTGTCTACAACATCGAGCAGGCATTGGAGAGTGGCAAAACCTCTAGTAGCTCGCCGGGTCTCTCACCTCATCGTCACCTCGAAGTGTGCTGATACTGCCGCAGACATCTTTCCAACACATTTCATCGCCGTGCACCAGTCTGCCATTCGTGCCCTCGCATGGATTCGTGTGCCTCCTACAGATGGGTTGGGCATGCCCAGTCCATCCAAAGGTCCAATGGTCATCGTGAGCGGTGGGCATGATGGTGTACAGTGTCTCACTGACATCCAGAAACTACATGGCAATGTCGTCAACCGTACACGAGGCACGTCCCCTTGCCGTTAGTCTGCATTCTCACGTTTTCAACACACTTGTTGTCAACAGACATCATTAACAGCAGATTGGCGTCCACTGCGTGGTGTGGAACAATGGCATCGGTCTCGGGGGCACACCACTGTTGGCCTCAGCAACAGCGTCGGGGCTTTGTCTTACGGACTGGTTGTCGGGGAGATGGATCAAGAATAGGACGCCATACGTGAGTGTACCCAAGATGAGAAAAGAAGTTGAGGGGGCATTGGACAAGTTGGATGAGGAGGTATAGCACATCATCGTCACACTCTGCATCATCTAGATCCAAACGGGTAAATGCATTGTATGATTTAGCGATGACTACCTAGTCTGAGCATGCATGCGTCAGCGTGAAGCAGACCACCTCGCATCAGACTCATAAAAAGTATGAGAACAACTTTACTTGGCCTTGAACAAATCAGTGTCCTAGCTTGAACCTCTGCCAATGTGTTAATCTCAACTGCCACTTCTCCAACCGCCGCTTCTCTGCCTTGCCCCCTGGCCCATTGTCCACGAGCTGCCTTGGTTTCATGAGCTCCCATAACCACACGGGGTATTCCTCGTCTGCTTGGCAAGGATGGGCGGTTCGCCTTTGAGGTAGTTGAGTCTGGTCATGATAGTTCCGGCTGGACAGGACGAGGCACTGTGGCTTCTTTTTTTGGAGGGGATTGGAATGGAATGACAATGTGGGATGTACTTGTAGAGGGCTCGGACGACGCAGGTTTGGGTGGTTGGCTTGAGCCAGGTCTGCTCTCGACGTTGATGCGTATCCACGTGCTGACCAAAGAGAAAGCATTGTCTGGAACGTTGTTCTTGCAGAGGCAAGTAAAGACATGCCAGTGTGTATGAAAATGAAACTGTGACTTGCGGCAGGACGACAAGTCTCTTTCACCAGTGGGCGACCCGTTCGCTATCACTCAAAACAACCTAGAGCCAGAGAACAATTGTGACACCTCGTTTGCATCTCGGTCATCCTCTTCATCATCAGTGTGAACTGAGGGCTCTATCTCGGGGGAGAGACTATAGGGCGTGGCTGGGTGCATTTATAGTGGGTGTTGTTCCTCGTGCACATATGGATCAAGCTCAAACGGATCGATATCCGTGTCTGGTGTTGCCAGTGGAAGTGACTGTGTTGGTTCTGGAGGTGTGCCAGTGGAGAAACATTGTGCGACAGAGACATTGGAAGAAGTGTGGCCGGAGGGGAGAAGACATGGGCAGCAGCCGAGCTTTGGCTGGAGCATTGTACTGCGGGAGTGTTTGCGTGACCGGTCGAGGTTGCAGTAGGGTTGCACTACTTGGGGGCTTGGCTTGGAGATCATACTCAAACTAAAACAGGGAAGTGAGAAGGAGGCCATAAAACCGAACAAATTCCATCTCACCACTGCAAAGACTTCTTCCCTCCGTTTCTTACCCTCATCCTTGTCAATGCAGTAGCAGAGGTACAGGACATCCACACTGGAGCGTGGTCAGTGACATGCCAGAGAGACAACTGAAAAAAGCTCACATGTCCTTCACAAGACTAACACAGAACAAACCAACGAGGGCTGTCACGCCACCAGCCAACACAGCAGCACCCAAGGCAGAATTTGGAGCACTCAAGGTATGGGCAACGAACAGATAGGTCATCAGTGCAAATGGAAATGTAAGTGTCAGTGACGTATACGTGAGCATCATGAGTTGCGCTAGAAAATGGATCAGTTTTTGATAATCACGAGATGGATGAGTTGAACTGGCATACGCTCGATCTTAAACTTCCGTCTGAAGCACCCTGCTCCTGGAGATTCTACAGCTGCTGTGAGAGCACATGCTCGTCTTGCGCTCAGCAGGAAGGGATCACTGGTAAACACCAGAGCATACACCTAAACGACATGGTCACGCTTTCCAAATAGCCTACTGCCATGCCCGCACCAATTGTGAGTGGTTGAAACCAGGGTCGGAGAGCGAGTGGGAAGTATGAAGGCAAGAGTGTGAGCATACGAATACCAGCCACGATGAGGGCACTCAGAATGATTGATCCCAGAGATGGATAAGTAGCCCGCCCACACATGCCTCTTCGGATTGACTCATGATCATACCCATGTCCCTCACCCGTGTATGCACTATGCAGCTCATATACACGACCGTCCCTGCACCAAACTCAAGTAGCTGTTCCAAGAAGTGCGTATCACACCCACCCCTTGTGTGGGGGATCAATAATCACCACCGTTTTCTCCCTCGGAAAATGGAACACAGTGGTAAATATATCTGAAGCGTCACCGGTGAGAAAGGCGCACCAGTCAGGAGGGAGGCAGTTCAGTTGGCTGTTGGCTGTGGTAGAGTGTATCATGTCGGTATAGCGAGTCCAATGTCAGCGACGGTGTGAAAGTGGGATGATAGAAGGATGGAAAAGAGACCACGCTGCAGCAGGCGTCGACGAGATGGGTCGGTGATGCATTGTCACCTGTGGAGGTAGTGGTGGAAGGGAAGATGGTATCTCAGACATAGTTGGTGAGTGGGGACGAGGATGGAATTGTTGTTCTGAAAAAAGGCATGTCCAGAGAACTCAAAGTATGTATTGCTTTGTGGTCAGTTACGCATATGTGTTGGGTGGGGTCATCTGGGGTAGGGTTGGTGAGGTCGATGGGTATGGATGGATCAAGGGAGTCACGAAGGAGGAGGAAAACACCTTTTTTGTAGGACCAGATCCTTCTGTGAGAGTCAATGTCGGAGAGGGGATAAGTTGCATAGACTTACTGCATGATGTTTTCTCGTATTGGACCTAGAGCTTGGTTGAGCACTTGGGTGGCGATAGTACATTCCTGATGCGCGTGAGAGGACTAACCTCGACGTCGATCACAGTCTTTTTTTCCTATCTCATTGAAGCCGATTTTCAGCCAGTCAGGCTTGCAGATGGAGGATGGAGGATCCGCGCAAGCTTTCTTTGACGGGGCCTCGAAGTGAGGAGTTATCTTTGTCCGGCAGTGGTATTGCTTCAGGGAGCCCGTAGTAGGTAGGACAGTCAGTACTGCAGAGAAAGGGAGGCTTGAGAAGTTCTAGTATGCCTTGACGACGACGTTGCGTTTGATCTCGAGCTGTTTTTCATAAGCAAGCATCTGGTGCAAGATGAGCATATGGCCGATGAACTAGTGATGACATACTTGGTACTGGCACCCAGAGCACTGGCCAAAATACTTGCACTGCACTCTGCTATCGTCTCTTAGATTGGGATCGGGATTGAGGACATCGAGCAGATCAGCAAATGAGTGAAGACATGTGCTGCGGTAGAGATGCACACAGATATGCTCCCCAGGGAAAGCAAATGGTGCAACGATGACCCACTTGGGGCGGGGAGGCGGGGCGAGTGTGAGGGCATCACCATTTGAAGAGAGACGTCGGCGACGACCTCAAGCTCCTCACGAAACTGAAACAACGCGTCCAGGTCTGTCACGTGCTGCTCTGCGCTGTGTATGGTGTCATGTCATGCGAGCGCCGAGTATGGCTCAATCACACGTCTTTGTCAATGCGGGTACACTTCCCTACTTGCAGTCTGGGCCACGCATGCAAAGGTGAGACATGTCGCTCAGTTTCTAGAAAAACACATTCTACGCTTTGCCCTGACCCCTGGCAGGGTGAGTCGTCGGGCATTCGGGTCTCAGGGTTCATTGAATATATATCCGCATGGGCCCAGTTACATACATTGTTACAAGGGTCGTTCAGTGACACTGATTTTTGTCACCATTCAATTTTCGGTATATAATTTCGGTAAATTCAAAGTGTTTCTTTTCAGCTCCGTATGACTCACCTTGATATTCAAGCGCGCTGAGCAGGTATTCAAGTCCTATTCCACGAACCCTCACCATCTCACTGCACGAATGTCCCCAAGTGCGTCTCGGTTGGGTCCATCGTTGATAGGCAAGTCCAAGACATTCAGTCCATACAAACACTATCTCACCATGTAACCACCAAACAGCTTGCATGGTGGGAAACATGTCAGTACCATCGTTTAGTTCCATGCCTGTTTTCAAACCTCGCTGGCATCGATAGGTTGACAGGAATATCCTTGGGTCAAGGCTTTTCCTATGTTCGATGGTTTTCCAAAGAACGCCAGTCATTGAGAACAGTCGTGAGTATCGTTTCCCACACGCAGTCAGACCGCGTGCTGATCGACTTAGGTATTGAGTATCTTGTGACTATACTTGCGCTTGCTTGACGAAGCAAGGGTATACTGACCTATCAAGAGTTCTTGATTTTTTTAATACAGTAATTATATTGGAGACCATGCGGCTGGAATTCATATCTTGTCGTGGAAATATATCACATACTTGTATGGCCAAGAACACTGCAAGTTGGTAAGTTTCTCATTTCAATGACTCAGTTGACCACTCAAGAGCTGGAACGTGTAATACAGGCATTCACTCGTAGGTAAACTATGTGTTTCCCATTCAATTATCTAACTCGTTTGGTCTGGAACAGGCACGCGCTCCTACGTCGGTATGAGGTTTTCTTGCTATTCAGCAGGAATATGCCTTTGACTTTTCAAAGACATTGATAATGTTTGGCGTTCAAATGTGAGCTTCCCAACAACGGATTTCAGATGTACACAACTCATGTATGAACATAGGTTCTACTACTACAGAGTATGGATAGGTGAGTCGTGGGCTCGATTTTCGCTTCTTCGTCTCATACGGTTCTTCAGTTAGCGATAACAATCGGATAGTCACTGGCTTGGTGGTACGTGGTAGCCCTCCGACAGTTTCTCCCGCAGACTCACGCAGTTATGATTTCTAGGCGGCCCTCTCTGTATTTCAACTGAGTGAGCTATTTATCTTTGGCCTTTTTGACATTTCCATTCCTTACAGGTAATAGTCATTGGAGCAAGTAA
>JBBPJQ010001455.1:0-10239 GCA_038088795.1 Boletus rex-veris
AACCCAATCTGTGCACGTAACAAGGACGGAACCGGTTTTGTCTTCGACCTTGTCAACATCATCCCTTGGCTAAAGCGAGTTCCCTTTCTCTCGTGAGTCGATTCTTCATCTTACATCGATTTTTTTCAAGGCAACACGACAATACAAACCCGATCACCAAAGAACCTCTCTCTCCAAACGATCTTATCAAGCTCAACTACTCACGGAAGCCGTCCGGAGAAATCCACGATCCAATTTCATTCAAGCCATTCACCGAGCATTCTCATATCGTCGCAATTGCAACGACAGGCAATGTATTCCTTGCCGAAAGCATCAGGGGTGGTAAGGATCTTTTGGAGGAACAGAAGTTTAAGAAGTATGTCCATGGAAACCACGTTCCATGAAAGTTCTAAAGTAACAGCGCTAGTGAGGATGTGATCACCCTCCAAAATCCCCATGGGCTGCCTCCTGAGTCACCTCTTACCGGGGCCGCCGCTGTGGCTATGGCTGCGAAGAATGAAGAAAAGGCGAAAACTGTCGTTCCGAAAGCTGTTTCAGAGACCAAAAAAACCGTCCCTTGTGAGTATCCATACTTTTATTGTCCTCACAGCATTGGACCATTTCGCAGGGAACATCTCTCCGTATTCCAGTGGTGCACCTGGTGCTTCGCTAACGTCAACCTCTGTGGATCCTCAGACACAGTCTTCTAAGCTGCTTTGGGATGAAGAGGAACTCATGTTTGAGGACATATCAAACCCTCCAAAGGGTAAGGGTAAAGAGAAGGATGTAGGCAAGCGCCGGGCGTACGTTCGAGTCATCACAAGTCTTGGTGGTTCTCTCAATCTGGAATTATATTGTGAAAAGGTTCGAACAACCACACTTGTACGCGTTGTTTTTACACACTTTTAATAGGCCCCAAAAACTTGCTACAACTTTCTGATGCTGGCTAGAGCAGGCAAGTATGACAATTGCCTTTTCCACCGGTTAATTCCCGGGTTTATGGTATGATAGATTCATTGTTGTACCTTTGCCTTATGACCGCTGATTTGTCCTCCAGGTACAAACTGGCGACCCAACTGGGACAGGCGCAGGGGGACAGTCATACTGGGGCACACCTTTCCGTGATGAATACGATCTGAAAGGTGCCGCCAAACATGACACCCGGGGTATCGTCGCGATGGCAAACAAGGGTGCTGGCACCAACGGGTATGTGTGCGTTTAACGGAGCGTCTTCACACATGCTAACATTCAGAGCAAGGTCTCAGTGGTACATCACATTCAGTGCGACTGCACATCTTGACAACAAGCACACTGTTTTTGGCAAACTGGTTGGGGGTGAAGAGGTTTTAGACACCTTGGAAAAGTTGCCCCGAAAGGAAGGAACCGAGCGGCCAGCTAAACCAGTGCGCATAACGGAAGTCGTTATGTACGTCTGATCCACCTTCTGCTTTGCTTTTTCGCCTTACAAATGTGACACAGCCACCAAGATCCTTTCGAGACCTACAAAACGCGTCTTGCCAAGAAACTGGCCCGGCGAGCAGAGGCCAACGAGGAGCCAAAGGCCTCTCAGAAGACACCGGCTGACAATATTAACTGGTTTGGGGTCAAGGTTGGGGCAAGCGATGAATCTTCGGGTTACTCCCAGGGCGCTGGCGTCGGGAAGTACCTTGGCAGTAAGAGACTGCTTGAGCTTGATGGTGTTAACAAAGTCCTACCAATTGAAGAGCCTAAAAAGAAAAAACGGTTGGGTTTTGGTGACTTTGAGGGCTGGTGATACTTGACATGTAGTGATATCCAACACCCTCAATACCATTGCTTATTTTACAGTGATAGGATGATCTGTAGGGTAGTAATGGTCAATGAAGATGGTATGGGTGCCTAATCTTGACTTGATCAGCCTGGTAGGGCAACCCGCTCTACAGCGTCCTCGGTCTGTGCCAACGAATCGTGTTCTGCCACACAATACTCAGTAGATACTATGATAAGAAAACGTAAAAGGATTACCTGTTGTTTCATATACGACAGGTTGCTCCTTTGGTGCCGACGGTAACATTGATTGAATTGGGGGCTCCAACTGATGTTTTGAGACAACGCTGTAGACTAAGTAGAACAAAACTTACACTTGCAGCCTGAAGTTCAAGAAGCTCAGCCTGAACAGCATCCTCTTCTTCCAGGGTTAGTTGGTTTGCTAGCAAGTTGCCAATTTCCTGGATAATATGTGAGAGTTCGTGAAGACAACCAAGTGAGCCAAAATGGCGTACCCGCTGATACTCCCTGGCTTCATGCGTCTCTTCCATCAACCTTTCGACACTTTCTAGGCTCATCTCGCGATGGATCTCCTTCAGTACTTCATTTCCTTGTTTCAAGCCATGCAGGACTGAAACCTCAACCAACGAGAACTCGATTGTAGAGACCTGGCAACAGAGTTATGACACAAGTGACAGAACGATACGCATGACCAACTAGCTGTTCCAAAGCTGCAAGTTGATCGTCTGTCCTCAGAAGAAGGCTTTGTTGGTATTTTCTTCTCCTCAAGGCTATGAGGGCGCGGTCTTTGTCACCCGCAATAAGATGCGATCTGGCAATCTGATGTTCGCGCTCAAGGATAACTTGGATCTGCGAAAGGGGATCTTGGGGGAAGGACATGTCAATGTGAACACACGAGCACACCTTTTTCTGATACTGTTTCAGCTTGTCACGCTGTAGTTTGAGGCTGAAGGGTAGTTGAGCTTCTCCAGGTGCGCAGACACTGGAAGGGCGCGCACTCGAGGATTGCACGGTCTTGCTGGGTGATCTTTGGTGTGGACTGGCCTGATCCCATAAGTGACGTACTGGCAACAGTCCCTCGCGGAGAGTTTGTCCGGGGTGGCACTGTCGAGCCTCTTCGGTCTACTTACGACGACTCTCGATATCCTCACCAAACTGGTTTCAAGAACACCCACAACCAGTCCTCGAGGCGGATCAGTTGCCCTCGATTCTCCTCGGCGCTCGCTAGCGAGGCAATGCTGGCTGTCGCACAAGCGTCCATGCACACAGCAAATGTCTTCTCTATTCTTACGGTTATCCAAGTCCCCGAAGCTCTCTTTGCCTCCGACTCAGACTTGTTACCGGCTCTATCATGATTATATCCGTTTCTCTACCCCAGGTCAGTACACTCAGAAAGCAAGCGTTGCTCTCCCCTTATTTCCTGTGGCGAACAGGTGGTATGGGACGAATACCCTTGCATTCGCCAAAAGTAATAGGTGTTGCAACTTCGAGAGGTGATAGAGGGTAGGTTTCTTCACGAGCACAACCTTCCTGACATTGAGACCTCTCCCAGTCACCAAGAAGACTACCATGCAATTGCTGCCCTTTCCTTGGACCCCGAGGGTCTTCGTCTAAGCATCAAGAAGGCAATCGGTATCGACTGGGAACCCGAAAATGCCATGAATCCCATCGCCCGTCAAGTTGTATTTGTAGGCCTTTATGACGGGTACGTACGGTCATATTCAGGCCAGGTTCTACAGAGCGCGAACAGTATACAGTCATGGCGGTTCTACTGTCTCTCAGTATCTGCGTCAGGAGCTGCATGGCTTATTCGAGTCTGTTGACAAATCTCACATTCCCGAATTATTTCTTTGGATCAAGGATTTTGGCGGTTATTTCAAAAGGTTCAAAGGAGGTGCACTTTTGCCGTGGATCCACAATACACAAGATACTCCACCTCTCGATTTGGAGGCTCGCGCCACGCAAGCATTTTTCGAAGTTGGTAAGGACAGGATATTGTTCGTGGCGACCGTATGTTGATCGTATCCAGACAGGCTTCTTTCCATAGAAAGTGAAGCAAAGTCGTGTGGGGCAACAGCCTCAGTAGCCATACTCCACTCATTAGATCATCCTGCTCGTCCATTTTTCTCCTCTGAGAAGCTTGCGCTCACAGTGGCGCACTGTGGGTGAGACGGATATCTATCGTTAGACACCCGAACTGACCCAATCCTCAGTGATGCTCGAGTCCTGTTATGTTCTAGAAAGGGTGGCTATGTGCATCCCATGACTGAAAACCATCACCCAGATTCACGTGTTGAAACCACTAGACTGCGACGCATGATGGGTTCCGCATTGATCACTGACTCTTTCGGAGAGTCACGGTCTGTATACATAATCTCTACATTCGCGTAATCACTGACACCCACTCTTAGATGGATGGGAGCACTAGCGAATACAAGAGCGTGGGTCAAAAAGGCACGCTGTGAAAGGGTCTGCTGACTGGTACTAGTTTGGGAGACCTTAAATTCAAGCCTTTCGGCGTTACACCCGAACCTGAGGTACGCGCAAAGCTGTTAGAAGGTATGTAATGACGTCGCTGCATGTCTTTCATAACTCGACTACTTGTATTGCTTAGGTCGGGATTGGGCATCCATGGTCGTCGTCTCGGATGGCATCTCCGCGACTCTGTCTGACGACGAGATTGTTGATCTCACAAGAAATGCCACTACACCGAAAGTGGCAGCAGATCGCATTCTATCGTTTGCGCAAGAGTTGGGCGCTTGGGATAATGCCACTGCGATTGTTGTGCCTCTCGCAGGATGGGGACAGATTGAAGGACCTGACAAGAGTTTCGCTTTGCGAGAGTTTCGACGACAACAAGCAGGTTAGGAATTTTTTCGTTGTATCTGTCATTGCTGACACGCATCTTGCCCTCAGTTGGAAATGAACGCCGTCAACGGATGATGTAGCTACGGGTGTTCTTCAGGTTGAGCTATACATACGAATGCATACATCGACATATTGTTGAATTGACCTTTACCGACGAGATATTAGATCTGTGCTACTGCGTGTCCATCTGCGCGAAGGTCAGAACCCGCGGCCCAGACAGTCTTGCCGGACGGATCCACAATCTTCTGTATGATCTGTCCGCGACCCATCATCCCTCTTCCAAAACCGGTCACAGTCCTAGCGTCATGACCCATTTCTGACAAGTGCTCAGCAGGCAATACATGATCCATCCAAACATACAATATTTACCTCTCAATTTGGCGATTGTCGCAGGAGAGATGGCATCCTCGAAGTATACCGCGCTGTTGACAACATGAAATTCGTCGTCTTTGTCATCGTGATCTGGAATGCCTCCAGAAATGCAGAAACGGGGCGCGTCCAGGGCCGCTTGGGCTGTAAAACCACGAAGCATGTTGAGGAGTACTTGGACGTGGCCTTGTGGCTGATTTGAAATGTCAGCGCATAGCCGAACAAACTTTCTAACATATTCGTCTTCCTCACCTGCATGAAACCCCCCATTACTCCATACGACAAGAAAAGCTCGTCGCCCTTAAGTGCCATCGCAGGAATGATGGTGTGGTATGGACGTTTACCACCCTTTAAAGCTCAGTATGAGAATCAGACTTGTTTAGTTAGTATCAACAGGTTCACCTGCAAGCAGTTCGGGTGTCCTTCCTTAAGCATGAATCCTGAACCTCTGTTCTGAAGTGTGAATCCGCACCCCTTCGGCACGGCTGCATAGAGGGTGAGCCGATGTCACCTAAATAGTAAATTTGCACGGCACCTCCTGTACCAAAACCTGTTTCCCGAGAACAAATGAACACGTAGTGCATACCAGTAATGCATGCCGACTTACCAGCATAATTACTTTGGATGTAGCTGCAAGCATTCCCCCATTGATCAGCAACTGAATGCTAGTCAATGACACTGAATGGTACACTGTTCATGCATACCGGTGAAGTAGACGGTATCAGAGGAGTTCACAGGATTTCCGTGAACGACCTTGGTGTTGGTCCTCATCGGGTCAAAGAGCTGGGCACGAGAAGCAAGATATTCCTTTCAAGTGGTTCATCTCATGTTGGTTACCAAGAAAGAACATAGAAAACCTTGCTTAATAACTTGTCCACAGGGACAAAGTTGAAGTCGGGGTCGTTCACATAGTATTGACTGTCTTTGAGTCGCATCGGTTGTTGGAAACGTGTCAATGTGGTTAAATGCGGGGGACTCACCGGCGAATGCGAGTCTAGTAGAGGGATAAGCAAGAAGGTGCAGCAGAAAAATATCCGAACTGACCGCATAGCCTCGATAAGGGTGTGCAAGTACTCCGCGGAATTGTGCTCTAGTTCTGACAGCGACGTTGTCTTCCCTTGAACTTGAATCTGCTCCAGGATGCCAAGAGCGAGAAGCGCAGTGATACCTAAAAGGCATTTGAGTCCAAAGTATATCTACTGGAAAGTAATATCACCTTGGCCATTGGGAGGGCACTGGAGTACAACGAAACGATGCGACATAGTAGGTCAATGAAATAAATTTGCACCTTACCTCGTATACCGTGACCTCACCAGCGTACGTATATTTGATAGGCTCGACGAAAGAGGTCTTATGAGCAGCAAGGTCCTCGAGCTCCATCACTCCACCCTGGCTTTTGATGAGATCAACTATCGCATTAGCGACACGGCCCTTGTAAAATCCATCCTTGCCATGTTCAGCGAGCGCTCGGAATGTATTGGCGAGGTTGGGGAACTTCATAATTTGTCCTGGGAGTGGAGCTTTTCCATTGAGAAGCATCTCGTCACTGTTCGGAGATGCATTTTGGATGAGTTTTTCAGAGTGTTGCCACTACAGAAGTGACGTTAACGTAATTAAAGTGCTTGTTTGAATTCTGAACGTACTGCGAAACTATGAATCTCGGAAACTGGAACCCTGAATGAAGTGAGTATAAGATGAGTAAACGGAAAGGCAAATATTTTTGGTTTACCCTTCTTCAGCGAGTCTGATGGCTGGCGCCAAAACGTCTGCAACGGACACCTTTTGCGATCCGAACCGTTCGACAGTACCAACCCAGGCGGCCGCAGCACCTATTCATGTCTTACTGATGTGGCAAGAAGAGACAGGAAAATAATTCGTACCAGGAACGGTTACAGAGTTGAGGTCTGTAAGAGGAATTTGACGACCGTTGATTCCGCGTTGCCTCACAGAGTCTAGGGTGAGTTTAGCAGGTGAATGCCCCGAACCGTTCAAAGCTTTGACAGTCTTAGTCTGTGCATCGTAGAAGAGGCAAAATGCGTCGCTTGAAGGAGGTTGAGATCCCGTACGGAATAAGATCACTAGACATACCCTCCAATACCACAACAGCTAGGCTCTGTAACATTCAATGCAGCAGAAGTAGCTGCAGCAGCATCGGCTGAGGTTCGGGATTAAGAGGAATGATTAAGATGACCGGCATTGACCGGCATGATTGGCTCGTACCTGCATTTCCACCTTTCCGCAGAATCTCTAGCCCCGCTTCTGCGGCCAGAGGTTGGGAGCAGGCCACGATCCCTTTCGTACCATATACTTGAGATCTGCGGCTAGCGAAGCGCTGAAAGATGAGCTCGGGTTGGTTTACTTTGCTCCAGTCGGGGCTGAGGGAAGAAGACATTGGGTGATAACGCACGAGACAAATCAGTCAGCGTTTGTCCTGTCGCTGTGAATCTATTTAAGTGTGATCCCCCGCACGGACGACCGTGTCCTACGACCTGCTCCGTTTCACGTTACCACATCATATTTAGCACTCACCGATCTCTCATGTCACTCGGCGCACGTCTCCAATCAAAGTCGGCCGAGTATCAAAAATCACAAGGGGATCTCGCCCTCCTCGTCGACAAGAAGACACGACTCGACACGCAGCTGTCTGAAAATGAGATGGTGAAAAAGGTACTTATGTCCTTCTCAACCCTTGCCAACACTCATCCGTGCCATTCAGGAGTTTGAAAAACTCACCCCAAATAACACAATATTCAAGCTCGTTGGGCCTGTCCTTGTGCCCCAAGATCAAACCGAAGCCCGCACGAACGTAGAGACACGACTGGATTTCATCCGGGGCGAGACGTACGTAGCGTCTGTTGGACCCCACTGTCGCATTTGTCTTATTAGCAACATAGGAAGCGTGTCGATACTCAGATCAAGGATACGGAAGAAGAGCTGGAGAAAAAGAAACTCGAAGTATGTCGCCCACTCGACTGACTTCTGGTTGCTTATGCATTCAGCTTGTCGATCTCCAAGCGCAACTGCCCGCTTCTTCAGGTGCGGTATCAAACTAAACTGGTGGGAGCTTTCTGGTGGAATGATTTATACGTCCGCAGTTCAATCGCATGTAAACTGATATACAATGATGCAGTCACGCCGTTAGGAACTGATACGCGATTTCGTGTGATCGCTCGCTAGCGTGGCAAGGATCTCCATCATGTAATATTGTTGGGCCTGCTGAATAGCATGGTCTTGGGACCCAGTTCCCTTTGAATTTCACGTTTCGCTCGAAATGCACATCGTCGAGGGTACAAGAATATAACCTGACACATCCTCGGCGTCTTCGAGGACTCTGCCGTATGCGAGCTGACTTCTTGAGGTCTGCAAATTAGCAATTCGGAATTACCCAAGTGTGCCGAATCACTGTGTACGTCCAAAGTAGTCAAGCGACAATGCCCATCAGCTTTCCGTTCTTGGTTTGGGTGCGAAGCGGTTCCTACCACCTGGGAAGTGTACCAGCGAGACACCACAAACCTGGAGTCATCGACTGCTCGCGCAGGTCTCCAGGAGGAAGATTTGCATCATATGGGCATGGATATACCTCAGTGATATTTGGACAGAATATCAAGCGCCGTGAGCTGGAAATACGACAGACTGAATTATTTTTCAAACGTCCGGTATATTGACAGAACCGTGTGAACTAGACGAGCTCACCCCGAGGGGCCCAAGCGTGAATCACGATGAAGCATCTCGCCGTGCAATGAAGTCTACTCGGCCGTGACGGAATCTGAATGCCAAGCAGTAGTTTCATATATGCTGCTTATCAGTGATCGAGCTGGCAACACACTCACCGGGCCACTAATAGCCGACATTAATCATTGGTGCATTATGATTGCATGCATGACGGATGCAGTGTGCGCCATTTCACGCACAGATTCCGGGCTATTGATAATTTTCTCGAGCCTGAAGCGTTTGCGAGCCGATATAGGAGGACAGTTGCGAATCAACACCTTGTCATGAGAACGTAGTACTAGCGGTACATCAGCAACGTCAATGTATACTCTCTCACAGACGCGTACCGTTATCCTCATCATGGGTAAGGATTTTTGTGGTTCGTTCGATGCGCTAGAGAGGCCAGGTCAAATGCGCAAATTCTTTGGTGGTGTGCTCACCTTGCCAGTTACTTTGTGAATAACGTTCCTATACACCGTCACGGTCGCCGTCTTGTTCATACAGCCGACCTTGGTGACAATTCCAGTGAAGGTCATAGGCGGCATCTTGAATGAAGAAACTAAGACCAACTTGGATGTCCGATGGATGGACACAAGCAGTGCACTGCCACTTTCTGAACCACATTTTCGGAGAATCCCACCGGCTGTCACGGTTGTACAATCTGCAGACTTGCATCTAGTGGGCATCACAGTGACTCCCAGGTTCATGCGGGGGTATATAGGTGTCAGAGGGTTCATGCACACTTCCATTATAGCGGTACTGCCGCAACATTAAATGCAATAATAACAATGTACGTTAGTTTGTCGCAGACTAGCTGCTGTACCCTACAGAAGGGTAGATGCAGTTTCATCTAAGCGGACACCTTGATCGATGGCCGTGGGGGAGCAAATTTGGATTTGGATCGAATTGATGGTCCGTATCTTGACAAAATAAATGGTGCAGGGGTCATCGCGAGGGCGATAAAGCCGATGAGAGAGGACGCCAATTCTGGTCCGAGTTTTGCGTACATCTGAGACGCAAATAACTTGTATTGCAGTGAGCTCAGCGGCACTTGGAGACGAAACATCACACCTACCGGAAAACCGGCGCCAAAAGTGCTACGGACAACAACAGTTGCGGCAAGCGCAGATGCGGAGACAAAGAGGTACACATCAATAATATAGTTTAACAACCCCAACTGTGTACTGACGTCAACGGCAGTAACGGACACGTGTGTGGCTGGAACTCACGAAGATCCAACATATGCTAAAGCCCAGGACCAACGCGGAAGCCAATGGAGCCCAGATAGATATACTTGGGAACGAGGTCCATCTGTGTCCAATTTAGCTGAAATCTTCAACGGATAGTCATCGGAAAAGCGACCCACGCAAACCAAAAGAGAGACACAGTGAACAATGGCGATGCGATCATCACCACGCGTAATCTGTACTCTGGTGGTACAGGCTCGGGAGCATATTCCTCCACCTTTCGGGAATAGTCTGTGTTTACAAAGAACATGTACTGGGACACTTCGTTAGCCCTGGACAACTACTAAAAGACATACAT
>JBBPJQ010001456.1:0-10237 GCA_038088795.1 Boletus rex-veris
CTTCTTCAATGACATCATCCTTCTTCGATTGGTGCTCGTTTGCCTGCGCATGATTCAGAAACCGAAGATACAGAAAGATATACTAAAGACACACCAGAGGACTTGATACGCTAACCGTGGTTCGATTGAAGGTCACGCGCGTCTCGTCCAGCGCATGACACAGTTCACTTCTGTATGGTGTAGACATGAATGCAAACGAAGTCGCGATGATTGAGGGTTGAAAACTAATGAAGTCAACTAGTCGATTTCTTATACGTTGGCAAGCCCTCCAAGCCTCCAGGCATGGCTGTCGGATGGCGAGACCAGGAGAACGGGGAAGGCGGAGAGGTGTGTGGCGCGGAGGAGCCTAGATGGCGAGCTCGTTCATTCAGTTCCAATGTCAAGAAGCCTCCTAGTTTGGGAGTGAAGCCCCGGTAGAGACTAAGGAGCGACATCAAGACTGCCATGGCGCCAAGTTTGATCGTAAGTGGATGCCTTGCATGTAATCACTTCCAAAAGCAAACCAACATGTCAATGGAGGTCGGATGGAGACTCGGACGAAGCAAATACCTAGCCATCTTCGGCTGCGCGAACACTCCAGGGGAGGGAATGAGAGACTTGAGAGAGCCATTGAGCTAAGGACATCTTCACAAACACCTCCAGGGGTAGAGCGGAACCCGTTTCAGAGGTGGTCACATTTTTGTACTGGAGCGCCTAAGCCAACAAATATGGCGAGGAATTTGGAGGCAGTTCAACTATTACCATTCCTTGGTTCATGCTTCACCACAGCATCATGGATGGGTGGGTAGGTGGGGATTCGAAGCCGCCAGCAGAATTCAGAGGGCCTGAGATTTTTCTTATTGTGATTTAACTTTTCCATCGGCAGATAAAATTAGACTCTAACGAGACGTACGTATTGGGATCCCTACCCGTCGACCAACCGCCCGTTTATCCTACCGCCATAGATGGCGTCTTGAAGCAGAACAGAGCCGTCCGAGGATCACCTCCTTGCATATTCAACTGGATTGAACTGCCAGAGCAGGCAAGATGCCAAGAAAGATATTGACCAGTTGATCTTGATCAGCAGTGGATTCGAGATCGCCGAGTAGCTCCTTAGGCCAGACGGAACACTGGGTTCCACGCACTAGAGAAAAGTGGAAGGAGATCACATCAAAATCCTAATACGGTACACTTCTTCGCCGTTTGACGGTAGCCACGAAGCTCCAAAGGCTCACTATACATTGAAAACAGAGTTCCCGACACTTTGGTGCCTTCTCATATGATAGGATATGCTCATCAAACATCGGGTATGTGAGCATCGTGCCAGTTGCTATAATGAGCACTCACTAATCATGCTTGGAGCAGACACTCCACCCGCCGATTTGAACTCGGTCGAGTGTCCGCAAGGCCTACGGGAACAGCAGAATATCGGACGTTGGTTACGCGTGACGAAGACTCGGAATTGCTGATCCATAATTAATACTCACCAACTTGAATGAGGTTGGGAAGCTCAAGGAGCGGTGATTGAATGCTTTGATTGCCAATCCCTGGGAGGGCGTACACGGTGTGCCCAAAAGAAGGTATCTGTTTGCTCGTGGATGTCGGATGTTTTCATTAATATTGATGCGGTATCATCCTTAAGCTTAAGCTTCGACTCGTTTTTTGCGCGGGATAGGTTCTTCGTGGTCCTCAGATCATTCAAAGGCACGAAACCAACTTTTCGCCCTGACGGAATTCGACTCGCAGCCGCGACGCAGCAGTATCGAATCGGAGGTACTACTGGATTGCCTGTTGACCCGCAGATGCCCGCCGTGTGTCGAGACCAGGAACGGATGGAGTGAAGCAGTCGAGGTTGTCCCGTGACTGTTGGCGCGGAGCGTCGCGGGCTGGGAGGAAACCTCTGAGTCTGTCTCCGAAGCGACTGGGACAGACTGGGACCCGCGACTCAGCGTCGGAAAAAGGCCCAAGCTAGCAATACACACGCTCAGATATTCCTCGTCCAATTTCAGCTCAATAGCACGCCAGGGACCGAGTTGGATGCATCCATCATAGCAACCTGATGCCAAAGTTTATAAAGGTAGTCCGACACCTCCCGTGACGGCCTGTATATGGCAAGAAAAAGACAAAACGAAGGTGGTATATGTTAACAACATGTATTATATAGTGCTAAAGATTCACTCGATCATGTACGGAAAGTGGTCAGTCAATTCTCCAAGTTGCAGGTCTGAAATCCATGCGCGCCGTCACAGTACAGCCTCAAGCATGCACGAATCACGACACAAGCACTGGTAACAGCTTGTCGGTTGACCCGGTGCTAACAAGGGCTGGTCACTCAATGTGTGTTGCTGAGAAAGACGCTTCCGAAGGGTCTACTCGCTCTATTATTTAGAACACGATGTGTATACATGTATACTGGTCATATGCACAGTCACAAAAATTATACACCATCCATCTGAGGAACGACATGTCCCTTCTTCCTAACGTGGAGGAGGTGACACTCCCGAATATGACGGGCAAAATTCTTTCTGACAACCTTCGTAAAACACATTTCCCACCTGCAGTCGACCAGAAGATATTCATTTATGTTCTCGATCGCATGGACATATTTGAAGTGCGCCGGCACATCGTTGCACGAAATAGCATCACCACAGATATTAGCGGTGTCTTCATCACGCCACCGACAAAGCGCCGTTGGACAAGACGCTCGGGTGGTGCTTGGTGGTGAGGCTAATTGCGCTTCGGTGGTCTGCGTTTCACGTCCCACATGTTCGACAGATATTGCGATAGGGTGTGAGGGAATCTCGTTGACATCCACCAGCCTTTCACCGGGAACGTGGTATTCATCGGCCTATGGATCGTTTTAAGACTGAATGGACAGCAAAAGGTGTCCTAAACATACAGAAGGAATGTGAAGGACAACCACAGCGTGATCTCCGGTCCGGTGCACCGAGTCTGGTGTGTGGAGCAGCCCACTTCGGATGGACGGCGAGTGGATATGTGCTGCGGCATTTTGCGCATCTACAAGGTTTTGTATCATCTGTAGCAAAGGCTCAATGAACGGTGATAGCGCATGAAAGTGTATGCCTACCGCCTCGAGTTCTGTGCAGAGACCATTGCCTTCCGCAGTGACGCCGCTCCACGTAGGCTCCTGGTTCTGATTAGCCTGTAAGACGCTTCAGAGTCTGGATACGGACGATGTAAGATAAGACATACAGAGGAAATTAACCTGGCGACCAGGTCGGGAAGGTCGCATACGCAATCTAGTACCCGACACAATTCACACTGATACGGAGGCATCAATCGTGACGGCCACGAGAGCAGAACAACTATGAGGTAGAAGTTCCAGCTCCTGAGCGATTCAATGCATACTTATATCCTCTGGGCCCTCCAAGTGTTCCAACTATCATCATAGTTGTTGGAGGGGGAAAGAGGGACACGAGGACGAAGGCTGGTCGGAATATCGGGAGTTGGAAGGGAGTACTGGAGCGGACAGGATGTCGTGTACCGGAAAAGGAACTGGTCTTTACGCCGCCAAAACCACCTTTGACTGATTCAATACAGTATGCTCTGCAGTGTGCTGAACGGATCAAACCTGTCATTGCGCTCAGACTCCGATTCTGATTTGGGATAATTGTCTTGCAGGGTTATAGTCGCACGGCAGAGAGCGCTGACTCCAACTTCGCTCCGGACACGGACATTTGACGATTTGGCAAATTCTTCTGGGGCGGGGTAGAACGAATGGATATCATCGATGGGCAAGCTGGCATTCCATTTTTCTCCCACAGGAGTGATTGAGTCAGCAGACATTTGGAGGGCGGATTTTTGAGCTAAACTTTCATGGCTGAGTTCCATGGAGCGCGGACTTTTGCGACTTGGAAAGGCTGGGTGTCATCGTCATGTCCAGACGGATGTACGGTAGTCGTCCAATACAGGGTGAGCCAAAAATAGCTATCTTGGGGAACGCCCAGCCTAGCAAGTTGACGCCGACCGCCCGTTCACAGGACCCTTATTCACCTCGCTAGGCTTGCAACGAGCGGACCGCGAATGCCGTCTGAAAGCTGAACAGCCAGATCTGTCAAATCGATTTCCAATCAGCATAATCGAAATCCCCGACAGAGGCAGGCAGAACGTTGAGGTCCATGCATGGGCGTGAAGGTCACATCGAAAACCTAAACCGGTACGTTTCTTCACAGTTTGACGGTGGCCCCAGAGGAGTTACCTTACATTGAAACCAAACAAGGGTCGCCCTCGAGAAATCGGAAGCTTCGCGAAATTTGATCTGCGTGCCCCCGTAACGCGGTTCCAAAACCACGCAGACCACACATATAGCCAGCTTGAATGCGAGAGGCTCTCGGCCCTCCACCACAAAGTTTAAGATGCCCATCCAACACGGAGAACGAGGATGCAGATTCGGTCGATTGAGTTTTTGTTTGTCAACCAGAGGCTGAGACGGTATATCGTCGGATCAGTCGTGAGTGTCTCACTCAGCACCCGAGAGCGCGGTCTGTCCATCGTTTTGATTTTATATCGTAGATCTGATCTGAATGATCAGCATTCCTTGAGAAGCGAAATGTCGTGTACTTAATTCTCGTGTTGTAAGTAAAGGAGACACTGCTCATCGAGTACCAGGTATGCTACCGTCGTGCGAGTTGCTGTAATGGGCACTGATTTCGGGGAAGACACCATCTACCTATCTGGACGTGCCCCAGTGCCTAAGAGATCGTGAGTGAATGCTAGTCAACTGCGCATGATGAAGAACGGACAGCTGGTCCGCCATGAATGCTTACCGATGAAGTTGGCCGCAGGGGTAGTCGCGTGCCTTTCCGGACTGTAGCCGCAACACATTCATGTGTCAAACCAGGTGACCGATATCCGTCTGCTTGTAAGATACGATAAGAGATATCGTATTTGAAGCATGAAACTTCGAATTTTCCTACGCCGCGCGTGCCTCACCTTGGGAATAGTTTTTTGCCCGAATTCTTGACCTCCGACCCCATTTGCTGCGCACGAGCACAAGTCTCCCTCTTGGCAAGGTGATCGAAGGATTATCAAGGATACAAGGCGCCGGTTGTTCAGACTTGGATTTGCTATCGGCGGGGAATGTTTACGTCCAAGAGCGGAAGAGTCAGAAGCAAGAGTCGAGCGCCCCGAGCAGAGCTGGCAGTGGCAAGCCCGCATTGCTGGACAGAGAACGCGAAACGGAAAACTGAGGACGCGTCTCTCTCTACCAAGGGAAGGAAGGTGCTTGGACTCTCCAGTTCCTCCGAGAGGAGTCCGAAACTGACGTGTTTGAGCGTTGTCACAAGCCTGGCAGTGGTCACGATACACTAGTGGACTAAATCATTCAACTAGTATTAGCTACTACCATCAACATGTGGCTCTTCGTCCTTATTGCGTTGCCAACCAACCACTCTCTCCCAGAGACTACGCAAATGTGTAGATTTTTCAAGAGACACCATCCGAGCCCCTTGAACATGCATTAGTGAGATTGCACACTCAGCATGGTATACGCGATGTAATTACGCAGACGGGTATAGCAAGCTCAAGGGCGGCAGAGAAAACGAGGAGAATTGTCTCGGGAGGAACGTCGCGGAGTACGGGTCACAAACCCAGTGCCCTTGTCCAAATACTAACTTCAAGCTGATCGTTCCAGTGTTCGTCCTCAATGACACGGTGGGTCCGGGTGGTCGCTGGATCATCTGGGATCCTTGGTATGTAGGTTGGATGGCTCAGGTACGTCGTTCGTTGTCTGTTCATACCGCCGCCACTGACTTGTCTGGTACCCAGCTAGCGGGTCTGTTTCGAGTCGTTTCGACTCCCAGCGTGTGCTGCTCATTGCGCCATTCAATCCCTTTCGTCTTCCAGCTATTTCGACGCTGTATCCAACGTTCTGGCGGTTCCCCTTGCCCTCGACGTCGCCCAACTCGATCCGGTTGCCCCCCTGGTCTCCAGACCCTCTAACACGACGTAGCACGTTCGCATCGTCGTTACGCTCGCTCTTTTGGCCTTATTTGCTGCGCTGACCACTTTCTTCGTCGGCTGTGGTCAATTGCTTATGGGCTGTCATACCCTCAATTGACTCTCCTTGACGCGTTTCGCCACTCTCCCCTATTCACCCTGGGTCTTGGGACATTCCCTCGACCCCCCTGTTGACTCGCGTATACGCGCTTCCACGCGCTACGCGACCCGCTTGCTCGACATGGGCCTCAGCCCCTGGTTCAGCTTTGACATCTGTAGGGACTTGTGCTGCGTTGTGTGGCTTGTCGGGTGGCTTGCGAGGCTTCTCTGGGCTTCCCTCATTATTGTAGACTTCACCCACGGCCTCTGCAGGCGATCTCGACGCTGGCTCGCCTGCCACCTCCCTCACATGCCCAGTCGCATCGTCGCGACCGTACCTCCGCCCAGATGCCTCATCTCGCATTGGGCATCCTCAGGCTGCCTTTTGACGCTGTCCGGTTGTGGCTATGGGATTCAAGTCGGAAATGTGCAGTTCGGGGGCTATCGGCCATATCGCCAAGGATGGCCCGAAGTCCGAAAATGGACCGGTTAGTATCCTCAATGTTGCGCGCCGAATTTTTGTGCATTCGGACACTCATATAAAGGACGGCCCTAGATCGCAATTTAGAACCTTCGTAGTGGGGTGCCTTCCAGAGGTACTTGAATTTTATTAAAATACGCGTGTATAAACAAAGACAACAACATGCGAACATTGTCAAATGATCAAGCTCATAGCATGGACCATGTCACCAACGCGAGAGGCAAGGATGTCATGGTATGGTTGATAACTGCAGAATCACTCAGTTGCTCTTATCATCTTGACTACGCAAGTTTGACTCACCTCAACTTCAGGAAGAGTCCTTTAATCTGGGATGACCCAAGTGAGTCTCGCGAACGTGACGAACGAAATTCTTGCGTGAAACCCATTTGCAACACCCCTTCCACCAGCAGCTGAGCTTGGCAGACCGCTCTATTTCTTTGATGCTGTGGGTGTCCCGGAAATGCGCTGAGATCGTCTTGCACGAAATCCCAGCACTACAAGTCTTTGGGGTTCTCCCATCGATCCATTGACAAGGCAAAATCGCTCCGCATGTGTGAGAGACCTGTGTTGCAGATGGAGATGTATCTGTTCAATAGGTTGGCAATGAGGTGTGAAAATAGCTCGCTCACGTCGCAGATCTCGTCACAGGGATCTTCCTCCGCAATGATATCATTCTTCTCCAGTTGGCACTCGTTTGCCTGCGCATGATTCAGAACCCAAAGATACAGAAAAGGCATTCTAAGAGCATACCAAGGGACTTGATATACCAACCGTGGCTCGCTTGAAGGTCACGCGCGTCTCGTCCAGCGCATGACACAGTTCGCTTCTGTATGGTGTAGACATGAAGCCAGACAAAATCGTGATAATTGGGGTAGAAAATATGGGTGCTAGCGTTTCCGCGCAGAGCGATTGAACTAATGAAAATCGGCGACTCGGTTTCTTATACGTCGGTAAGCCCTCCAAGCCTCCAGGCATGGCTGTCGGATGGCGAGACCGGGAGGACGGGGAAGACGGAGAGGCATGCGGCGCGGAGGAGTCTAGATGGCGAGCTCATTCACTCAGTTCCAATGGCAAGAGAATAAAGGACTGCAAGTCTCCTAGTTTGGGAGTGAGCCTTGGGTAGAGACCATCTCGTCGTGAAGAGCGCCGGCAAAAGGTCACGGGCGTCAACTTCGATCGGAAGCAGTGGAGGCTTTGCATGTAGTTACTTCCGAAAGCAAGCCAGCGGAGGCCGGATGGAGACCCGGACGAGACAAACACCTGACCATCTTCGGGTGCGCGAATACTCCAGGGGAAGGAGTGAGTGAGCCAAAGAGCCAAGGACGTATTCACAAACACCTCCAGGGGTAGAGTGGACCTGTCTCAGAGGCGGTTACACTTTGTACTGGAGCCCAATATGGTAAAAATCCGGAGGCAGTCCAAACATTCCCGACATACCTTGGTCGTACTTCACCGCAGATCATGATGGTAGATGGGTGGATGGGTAGGGAATCAAAGCAGCCAGCAGAATTCAGTGGCCTGGAATTTTTCTTAATTTGACCTGTCTGGATAAAATTAAACTCTGACGAGACGTACGTACTGGGTTCCCAACCCACTCACGTCGACCGGCCGCCCGTTTACCCTATCATTGAAACCGAGTCATCGGAGGAACCTCCTCGTAAAATCAGCTGGATTGAACTACTTGAACGGGCAAATCGAAAAATGTGTCGAATTGATCTTGACCAGCAATGGATTCGAGATCTCCGAGTGACTCCCCAAGCCAGACGGACTCGGAATACTGAAATCTGCGCACTGGTGAAAAGTGGGGGGGATCACACCAAAAACCTAATACGGTACATTTCTTCGCCACATGACAGTAGTCAAGGAGTTCCAAAGGTTCACTATACATTAAAAACAGACCACGGTTGCCCTTGGGAACTTTCCGAAAATCGAATATGCGTTTCGGACGTCCACGAACTCCTAAAAACACGCAGACCGTACGTGTGGACCGCTTGAACAATGAGAGGATCTCGGACGTCCACCTGATAAGTATACGATGGACGCGGTGACGGATCAGGTCAGTTGGGTTTTCTGCCTGTCTGTTTAAGACTGAGATTGCAAGATAACGTCGGATTGGAACAGTCTGATCGGTTCATCACTTATGAACCACGTGCCTCACCACCTAAATCTAATCGTCAGCGATTGCCAGATCTCGTCCAAACCAATCGACGTGTATCATTCACTTTCTGGAGCCTTGAAGAGAATCCTGACCAAGGTTATGTCGCCCCAAACCAGCCGAATGACATTCGGTGCTTTCCCAGTGGTCCAGGGGTGATATGAGGGGATATGCTCATCAAGCATCAGCTGCATCACGTATGCGAGCATCGTGCCAGTTGTTGTAACGGGTACTCATTTTTGGAGCCGACACCTATTTGAACTCGGCTTAGTGTCCGCAAGACCCTACGGGAATAGCAAGGATATCAGACGTCAGCTACGCGTGACGAAAAACTGCTGGACCGCGATCAATACTTATCAATGAGGTTGGGTGCCTGAAAAGGGCGGCATACCTTCCCAGAGATTGGCCATCGAAGCATCCATGTACCCTACTAAACGAGGTAAGTATCCGGTTCTCGTGACTATTGAAGTCTTCTAACCTTCGAATTTTCTTACGCAGCTCTGTATGGTGTCGCGGAAAATGAAGTAGGCTTAAAGTTTAGCCATTCTTCATCGTCTATCGCTCGATGGTACGAAACCAAGTACCAGTAACTCATGGACGGTCGAGTTGCCGACGCGCCGGTGATTCAAATCTGAGATGTCAGTCATCCGGGACTAAATTACCCATTGACCTGAGGATACCTGTCGTGTTTCGACACTAGAGACGAATGAAAGAAAGCAATCGATTTTTTTGAACTCCTGGGACTGTTGTTGCGGAGTATCGCGGGCTAGGAAGCAAGTCTCTGTCGGTCTCCGAACTGGACCGCGGCGCGAACTTCGGAAAAGGCCCGAGTACGATCGAGTGAGTTGAATGCTCCGATGGGTTTGGTCAAATGTTGACCCTCTACCTTAAAGACACGAAAAGGACAGTGCTCAGGTCTGCTTCCTTGTCTAATGTAAGCTGAATAACACGTCAGAGTTCGAGTCGGACGCGTCCTTGCCAGTGGTTTGTTGTTGTTGTTAAAACTCTTCAACAGAATCCGACTCTTCCATGAGCTGGCTTCAATGTCACAGAACTACCGACGGCACTACTTGCCACGTAGGCCAACTTGAAGAAGGAACGGGACAAGGGTGACACGTCAAAGATTCACTCAATGTATGGAAAACGACTATTGATTTTGCAGTGGATTCTTACTAGTAAGAGTTTGAGATGATCATCCAAGCAGATTCAAAAGTGCTGGCTATTCAATGTGCGTTCCTCATTACATACAAGCATAGCATCCACACATATGTATCCTGATCATCAAACATCATATATTATCCGTGCGATGAGGAGCGACGTGTCCTTTCCCCCTGATGTGGTAGAGGTGACACTCCCGAACATGACGCACATAGTTCTTGCGTCCAATCTGCACAAAACAATTCTCCCACATGCAGTCAAGCAGACGAGATTCATGTAGATTCTCCACCCCATGATTTTTGAAGTGTGTCGGGACATCATCGCACGAAATCACCTCGCCGCAAATGTTAGGGGTGCCTTCATCACGCCACCGACAAAATATCGTTGGGCAGGACGTTCGGGTTGTG
>JBBPJQ010001457.1:0-10224 GCA_038088795.1 Boletus rex-veris
ACTCTGTGATTTGATTCATTTGTGCTACCACAATAAATTAGGGTGCCCTTTTTACATAACACTGCAGCTTAGGCTATGCTGGAGCTTGAATGCTTGAGCACTGAGCGCGAGCGACCCCCTTGAATTTGACATATGAATTTCCCTTCGTTTCTCGGTGGCCCTCTGATCCTGTATAGTTCATCCCTAGTTTCTTTGGACTCAGAGGTAGCAAGAAGCAAACCCTCGTAAGTCCCCTGCATGGTGGAATTATCAAACAATGAAGCTTTACCAATGATAACAGTACCATTGATACATTAGAAGCTGACTTGTTTGGCTTGGACACAAGCCTTGGTTGATGCAAGTCCACCCTTCTTCCTGCCAGTGGTTCTGACGTTGGAGCAGCTGTACATGGTTGATTATGTGTGCACATCCTCACCTGTTACAACTCGTTCTTTTCTCTCACTTGTACTCTTATGTTTGATCCTCACCTTGGGACTTTGTTTTCTTTTTGTCGCTGACTCATCCACATTCCATAAGACCTTATCGCATTATCGCCTTATCTTCTTATCTCACTTGCTTCGTCAGCGACAACCTTTCTCCATGTTCTATTACCTTCTATGCTTGCCCTAAACACTTGTACTCAGGTATATAAACCCTCAATACTGATACCTTGTACTCTTAGCTTAGATCTCCTTGAATCTACCTTGTCCTTGTTCTAAGACTCCTTCGAGCATCTGCCTCATCGCCTTTGAATCTTGAACCCTTGAACCTTGAACCTTTGAACCAGTCGCTCCCACTGTTGAGTGGAGTGTCTTCCTTGGACTTTGTGCTACCATTAAGTGCACGCTTTACCTTGTACCCCTTTGAACCATCTTTCAAGGCTATGCTTGTCCCTATCCGGGCCAAGCGTAACATCACCTGCCTCTTCCCCTACAAGTTGCATAGCCCTTGTCCA
Organism: Boletus rex-veris; assembly: GCA_038088795.1. Taxonomy (NCBI): domain Eukaryota; kingdom Fungi; phylum Basidiomycota; class Agaricomycetes; order Boletales; family Boletaceae; genus Boletus; species Boletus rex-veris. The sequence continues at coordinate 935 of JBBPJQ010001457.1, forward strand.
TTCAAGGAAGCCCAGGCATCTCTACCATCCTTTGCCAAGTGAACCCCATCTAATCAGGAGTGACCTTGAGCTGACAAAACTACCACTCGCCACCTACCCGTTCCCTTCCAATCCACCTTGGTGTCTGCACTGGTAACCCCCTTAGGGCTCTATCGGTAGACCAATATATGATCGGCCCATCTATCTGCATGCCTGCCACAAGGACTTACTATCACTGCCACTGTGACGGCTCCATTCAACTTCATCTTTTTGCATTGTCCCAAAATTGGCATACAGTATGAAACCAGCAGTATGTGTAGCATTACTGGAGGGCTGGGCATTTATTTCCGCCCTACAACTGCCCGAGACTGTGTGACAGTGGTTTCATTAGTGCCTTGACGTCTATATTTAGAAATGCGACTCATAGTTGTACCATGATTGCTATGAGCACCTACCTAGTATGGGCCCACGATTGGATTATAATATGATGAGCAACAGAAACAATCACAACCCTGGGGACTGGGAAGCAGTGTCAATCGAGACTTGCACATGGAATATGCACCACTATCATAGCTGCTGCTGTCAATCCTTTTGCAGATATGCAATAGGTCTCTTATCAAAAGTTGCTTCGACGATGACTCTCGCTGAGGCTCTTTGCATTCAATATTTTGCCTTGACGACTTAGAATAGCATTGCCCTCCAGTTTGGTGGGGTTGGTGGGGGTTGATGTTGATTATTGATCATGATTACAACTGACATTTACTTATAGAACCCTATGCTGAGGAAGCCAAGACTTCCCACAGGTGTTGATTTTTCATACTATTAATCATCTGTAAATCACCCTTTTCAGGACAGTTACCACATCGGTTACAATGACTTACAGCAGTGTGACAGCATGACAGCATGACAGCTGACAGCTGCACAGCTGCACACTCAGGCACATGACATACATGCCAGCACAGAGTCCACAGAGTCACCAGCATTCTACTACCACAGATCATATTCAGCAGAATAGTGTACATACATCCATGGCAATGTAGAGAAGGAAAATAACATAAATGATACCAAACACTGTGGCCATGTTTGCTCAGGCCATAGAGTAAACTTACTGCAGGACAAGTAGAGAAGCATTGCACAATAGACAGTTGTGAAATATTACTGTGTTAGTTTGCAAATCAGTATTGTCAACAGTAGTGCTTAGAGAAAGACATGGGTATGGATAACCCACCATGGGTATGGGTATGGGTGGGGGCCCACCAACCCATGGATCCATGAACCCATACCCATGACCCATGGTCTACTCATGGCCTTTTTAAATACTATTACAAATGCACAAATTTGAGTTGACATATGTGCTGTACAGTTTCATCAAACTTTAAATTTGTTCAGACTAAGCAAATCGAGATCCAGGTCACCCAAACTCCACTAGCTCCCACCATGCTTTCGAAATGGATATCTCATCCCACGGAGAAGGCTCAAGCCCTCATAGCAACCAGTGCTGCATCAAACCAGACAAAACCTGTGGGTTCCAAGAAACCTGCAATAGGTAATAGAGGTTCTCAGCTTCCAAAGCATGGAGATTCTCATATTCACCACGAGTCAGTGCCAAGCAGCCTGCCAGTTGATGGCTCAAAGACTAGTAAAAAACGTGACCAACCAGATTCTAACAATGTTTCAGACACAGCAGTTGAAGGGTCCAAGCAGCCAGACCCAAAGGAAGGTAAAGAAAAGTCAAAACAAGCCAAATACAAGGCAAAGAAACCAAGAATAGATAGAGATGATGAGGTTGAAGAAGATTCAGATGCCAAGCTTCGTGAGGATCCATTATGTTCAAATTTGTGAGACTGACAGATTACATACAAAATGGATGATGAAGGAGTGGAACTCACATATATATGCATTTTTCAATCCAGTTCCTGATATCGAATATGTCGACAGTCGTCACAGTCATGTTTTCAAGTGTTTTGCAAAAGGTTGTAACCACAAGGTCCACTGTTACCTTGACAAGAGCGACAGGGTGTCAACAGGTAACATGCACAAGTATGTCTGCTTGTGCTGGGGTGAAACGGTATTGAAGGAACTTGGTGATGCCAAGGACCTTCAAACAGCATGGATGGCTATCAAAAATTGCACTGAAAACAGGACAATATCAGTGGCCTTCGAGCGGAAGGGGAAAGAGAGTGTTACATATATGCACAGACAGCATACTCGAACTGAGATGTGGTATGCACTCATATACACATCATGTGATTGTTGATGTCGACTGATCATATACACATCATGTGATCATTGATGTCGACTGATCATATTGGTACCCAGGGCAGAGATTGTCCACTGGGTCTCAGAGAGCCTGTGTCCATTTGACATAATCAGCGACCGGGGCTTTCAATGTTTGATGAAGACAGGGCGACCTGAATATTACTTACCACACCCAAAAACGGTCTTGCATGATGTTCAGCTTGTTTTTGCCAATGCATGGAGATGGATGGCTAAGATGTTACAGGTGAGTTGAGTTGTAGTATATCATTGAGTGAAAATAACACTGCACGTACCAGGAGTATGACGGCGAGCTCAGTTTCGCAACTGATGCATGGACGTCACCCAACCACACAGCATTTGTAGCTGTGATGGTCCATCTTGTGCATGAGGGCAAGCTGCTTGCCATGGTCCTAGATATGGTTGAGCTGACCGCGGTACATTACAACAACATCACAAATGACATACATATCTCATTGAAACACTGTGCATATTAGTCTCATCATGGCTTTCCCTCATCTCATTGTTGGTGAGGTCACTCTCCTCCTCATCATCAATGTTCAATGTACCTTTGCTGGCATTGCTGGCTACAATGCATAGTTGTTAGTAAATTGTGAGCACAAGATGGATGATGTTAACTCACTAAGTACATGAGACAGAAACTCTCTGTATGCCTCCACAACCTCAGCATTGAAGCTGGGATACATATCAGAGAAGTCATGACTGTCCTTTGTCTTGCCTACATGTAAGCTGCCATTACCCATCAGTAAGTGATTTGATACTGTATTGCCCACAAACAAACCTGGTGATCATATTTTCACCCACAGGGTCAAGGGGATCAGGCCCCCCTATCAACACACTGAACAACCAATGAGTCTCCTGGCTGAAGTGTTCCAGCACCTGCTTTAGTGCTGGGTTACATTGTTGGATATTACTGTTCAGTGTTAGATCAGTCCATTCAAATGTGGTGTCAGGCTCCTTACCTATGAAGTGTCACTGGGTTGATAGCTATTTCATCACCAGCATTGGACTCTGTGGTATCAGACAGTATTTCCATAGAATTCTTGTTCTTACACCTCTTCTTTTCTCTTTGATCCTCATCACAGATGATCTATATCTCTGCCTTGACCTCCAGGTTTCATTTGCAAATATCTCTCTAATTTTCTTGTTGACTTTGAAGATCAACATCCCTTTTTATATGTGTGGCTGGATATGGGTTGCATAGTGAAGTTTCGAGTATACCTCCCATGACTTCCTCATATGTGTCTTGGGCTGCAGGAGGCCTTTTATGATTTTAGCAGTCTTGGAGTTCGCTGAGCACTTATCCCCAGCACCAGAGTGCCAATGCATCCAGCATTGAAGCTGATCTTGACATTGCTTGATGGCATTGGCAAGTGTCTTCATTTGCTCAGCCATCAGAAGAGCAGACTTGGAGACACTGGAAAGAGTCAAGAGACATTCTGGCCATCTATGAAACCAACTTTGAAACAGCTCAGGCCAATGCTTGGTGAAATTATAGCCCCCAATATGCTTAAATGTCACCAGTTCATCTCTGAGGAAGCTCTTTTGGTTCTCAGTAGTCCACTCTTGAGGCATTTAAGTACGATCTTTTAGTATATGCACTAATGATTATTTATCAACACTTACATTGTTCTGTGATTAGTTTGACACTAGTAGGCAGAGTCATACCTAACATAAAGTGTGTTAGAAAATGACAACATATTTCCAGTATCTGGTTACTAATGCAATGGCTCGTGTGACAGGTGTGGTAGAGTCAAGAAATAAAACACATGGTAGAGGATCCAATAGATGATGATGGATAAACAGGACACAATGTGAAGAATGTGAAAATAAAACGTGTGGTAGAGGACCTGATAGATGATGATGGATAAATAGGATGTGATGTGGAGAATGTGATAAATATAACTTAGAATGCGATCAAGGGCCTGAGGCAGAGGACATGATAGAAGGGATGAATGACCTGGATGGTGTGATGAAGAGGATGTGCTAGAAATTGCAAGGAACAACATGACAGATGATGCACAAAAGAATTGGTAAGTAAAGGGCACGATAGAGGATACAGTTCAGTGTACGCAATGACACCTGCAATATAACGGCTAGAGGTCCATTCAACAAACATGCTGAAGATGGAACTAGGAGAGGATGGAATGATATAATTCAGAGCACACCAAAGACCCCCCCCCTCCAATGGACACAGAAACTGAAACAATCCTAAAGGACTCACACTTAAGTGAAGTCTTCATGCTAGGTCACTTGCACAGAGAAAAAGACAAGATGAGAGAAGTAGAGTTGTCTGTAGGGGAAACTCCAAGAGAACAAGACTAGTGTTCTCTGGCGCTGCATTGAAGTTTATATAGTAAGTACAAGTGTGCATGGACCGTGCTGTGCTACTGCTATATATAGTAAATATGCTGGACACTGGGTCATGTGATATACCTGTGTACATAGCCCAGCATGTGTAATGCGCATGTATGTGGCAGCATGAGGCTGTGGTGCAGATCTAATGTGAATGAGAAGTATAGATGTGGGAGATTAGATATGCATGTGTGAATAGAAGCATTGAAGCGGATATGAAAGAAGTGCATGAAAGGAATAGATAGGGGTTGAGAAATGAAAGAAAATTGATAAGTCTGTTTAAGCTTGAGTAGTGGTCATAACACTTTCCCCATTCTAAGATCAAACATCCTGGTTGATCAGAGCTCTTCCAAGCCCTGGAATTCTTCATCGTCCGATGGGTGAATACTGGTAGAGGCAGTAACCAGACTGCCCGGCATTAATCCATCATTGCCCCAGGCATGGATTCCGGGTTCTTCCACATCAGCCGGCAATGGGTTAGAGTGAGGCTGGGCATGTGGGAAGTGTAATTCGAATTCTACATCGAAGTGCTGATGAAGTATCTGATTGTATATCAACATTGGACTTGGATCTAAGAAGCAGAGTTCTGTCTGATAAGACTCCAGGTTTGTGGGAATAGGGAGACCTGTCTCCGGTTCTCCTGGCATGGATTCCCACTGATCGTCTTCTTGTTCCCATGCATCATCATAATTGTTGGCATAATTGGGGTCCCAGTATTGGGCTGTGTCCCAAGGTGCTGATGCTGCACCATGATTGATGAAGTCGCTGTCATATGGGGATGGATCCTGATCCAATGATGATGAGGAGGACAATGGAATAGTGGAAGAGAGCAGTCCGTGTGACCATGAGGATGTGGAGTGGAGAATGTGCAGGTTTCTCTCCCAGTACCCTTCATCAAAAGGGGTTAAGCGGCGAGGGAGGAGTCCTGGCAAAGGGGTGACGTATCTCAAGTGAGTAGGAATAAAAAGACTTTGAAACAAAAGATAAAGAAGATGAAATGAGGTAAAATCATAATCAGTAAAAAGAAACAATGTGATGTCGTCAATGGTGGGGGTGAGCATATAGAGATAATAGTAAAAGTAGAGCTCAATGGCCCAGTTGACAAGGAGGAGTGTGAGGGAATCCATTGGTATGGTGTTATGGGGAGTGTGAGTGATGAAGAAATCAGGATGAATGCACTGTCTTATATTGCACTGTCTTATATATGTGAGGTTCCCCATCCTAAAGATTGACTTCCAGGCAATCAAAGGGGAGACAGCGCAGATTTGTTGCAATAGTGTGTACCCAGCATTGCCACACGGGGTACAAGGAATCCTCTCTAGGGACTTACCTTTTGGACTAGGGGGGTAACTCAGAGATGATAGCAGTTAGAGATCAAGAGAGTTAGAATTATATTCAGACTCAGCAGAGTCTTATATACTTGTACAAAGTGATTACTTAATATAGGTCACATGACCATAAGTACATGTCCTTTCAACACTCCCCCTTATCTAGTATATGGTAGATGCGTAGATATAAAAAAGTAAATATAAAGTAAATAAATGTCCACACAGTCTAAGTCGGCAAGTTGAATTCCAAACCGAGCTGGGAATGAAACTCCTTGAACTTGACATGTCCAAGGTTCTTAGTGAACATATCTGCAGGATTGTCAGTTCCTGGGATAAAGAGCAGCTCAACCTGCTTCCAGAGCATCACAGCATCACATATGAAATGGTAACAGATCTGGATGTGTTTGGATCGTTTCTCGGTAACAGGGTTCTGCACAATAAAGAGCGAATCTTGATTGTCACTATAAATGGGGATGGGACCAAGGCGATAGCTGAGTTCTTCCATCATTTGATGAATCCAAATGGCCTGGCACATATAGTCACTCAAGGCCATGTACTCAGCTTCCATAGAAGACAGAGCGGTGGTCTTTTGTAAGTGTGAGTTCCACAAGAACATACCATCCACAAATTTCAGGTAAAAACTTGTTTGTGAGTGAAACGTGACTTTGTCTTGTCCCCAATCAGAATTGGTGCAGGTGATGATGCCTTACTGGATTTACCTTGATATATGCTCTGGGTACCTAGTAGATACCGGCAGATGTATAGAGCTTTGTTAAGATGCTCTTCTGATGGGTTGGTGGACATGCGGGCAAGTTGAGTAACCGCATATGATATGTCAGGCCTTGTACCGATCATGAGGTACAGTAACAATTCGATAACTGTCTGGAATCATGTCCGAAGTTCTGGGTTGACAGGGGATTCATTTTTCTCTGAGTAGTAACCCTGAGGGAGAGGGGTGTTGGTGATTTTTGCGTTAGTCATATTGCATTGCTCAATGACTTTGTTGAGGTATTCTCGCTGGTCTATCTTAATAGTTTGACCATTTTGACATATGTTCATTCTTAGGAATTCGTGTGTTTCTCCTAAGTCGTGACAGTCCCATTTCTTCATGAAGGCGGCTTTAACCTTATCTACAAAGGTTTTGTTCAGGCCACAGAAGATGGCATCATCTACGTAGATAATCACTAGGATGAGCTCTTTGCCTTTGCGATAGATGAACAGGCCAGCATCTGTTTTAAAATGCATGAAGCTGAGTTCTTTCATGGATTGGTTGAGTTCGCGCCACCAAGCTAATCCTGCTTGTTTGAGGCCATATATGGCATGTAGTAATCTCAAGACCTTCCCTTTGAGATGAGGGGGCATAAAGCCTTCTGGGAAGTCCATGTATAGTTCTTTGTCCAGTTTGCCATATAGGTAGGCAGATCAGATGTTGAGACCAGTAATGTACCAGTTCTCTATTGCTGAGAGGGCGAGCATGCACTGCACTGTCTCAAAGCGTATGATAGGGGAGAATATTTGATCGAAATCAATCCCTTCTACTTGGGAGAAGCCCTTAGCTACAAGCTGGGCTTTCTTTCTTCTGTCGGTTTTTACATCAAAGACCCATTGATTCTTTATAATCTTTCTATTTGCAGGTTGATCCACGATTTCATAGACCTTGTGATCTTTGAGTATCTGTAACTCATCATGGCAGGCTTTTCGCCAGAGTGTCTGCTCATCTTGTGGCAGTTTCTGAATATCGTGGTATGTCCATTTGTAATAGTTTACATTGGACGTTTCTATTTCCAATGGAAAGGCACGGCTGCAGAGGTATGAAACCAATGCATCTCCCCCTTCCCTGGTGATGCACTCTACATCATCTTCTGAGGGAATTGGGGATGGAGGCATGCCACCAGGGACAACAGGTGAATCTGATGGGCCAGCCGGTGCTTCTCCGACAAGTCTGCACCAATACAAGGTGCGCTCGATGTCATGGAGCTGCTTGAGTGGTTCACGGCATTCCCCATAAATATTTCCAGGGTGGAAAGGGGCGTGGTGCTCACATTGTGGGTGTTCCGGGCAAGCAGGCGGAGGTGGAGGCGGTTGATGAGGAGGGGTAACCAGGGGTGCCGGAGGTGGTGTAGGTGCCCTAGGGACTGCTGGAGGTGGAGGTGGAGTTGCCGGGCGACAAGGATGGACAGTAGGAGGAGCGAATTCCACATCTGACTCCAAGTCCGTAAGTGTAGAATCAGAGTCCAAAGACCTGTCATCATGAGAGTGAGGATGCGGCAGGTGGTTAACTGGCCAGTGTGACTGAGCTTTAGAACACCTTGGAAAGAGGTGCTCATCAAATATGGCGTGAGCCGATGTGTGTAGCACGTTATTAGGGCACATGAAGAGATAGTTTGAATCACTACTGGTGACCTGCATGAAATTAGTATTGTGCTGAGTCAGGACACGAATCCTTAGATTTCCAGCATAATCTACAGCTGGAAAATTCTGTTATCTCATGTACAGGTAGACCATTATATAGGCTACCTTCCCACCAAGTTTCATTTTCTTACCCTCAATCCTCAAGGAGATATTCACAAATCATTGGTGAAGTCCCTTATGCTAGTGTATACTACACTATCTTTCTGTACACTTTTATTAGCTTCCCATATATAGGAAAGCCCCTATATAGATTACATTATCATGTATTGCATTGCTTCATCTGCACAGCCCTCAAGTCATATGGTCATTGCTGCATAGCATTGATTCTGATTGACCCTATCTATGAGATTATAGGGTTTGGGTGTTTCCATGGAAACACACAGCTTTAAAGCTGTGCAGAGTTCTGCTTTTTGAGCACAGCCTCAATGAGTGGATGAGTAAGGCCAAGCCAATCATTACCAATCATTGTTCCAGCTAGCCAATAGCAGATTAGCCTCAATGAGTGGACTGGCTGTGTGCATAGCCCAAAAGCAACTGCATAAGGAAGCACAGCCTCATGTAAAAACAGTATATAAGGAGTGGATTCTGCCAGCAAGAAATCATCTGAATATAAGAATCTATTCAGGGCATCTATAGAGCTAGATTAAAAAGCTCATTAGACTAGACTAAGTAGCACTACTACTACTAGCTAGTCACCTGTATTAGGTAGCTTGTACTAAGCAGAAAACAAGTGCCAACAGAAGGCAACCTATACAAACAGATTATCTAAGCATATCTCTAAGTGGGCATATCAATTGCCAATTGAAACCTAGGTAAATCTAGCCTAGGAATACTTGGGAATATTTGCTTTAGAAATCACCTTGCTAACCTTGCTGACTTGTATTCACTCCAGTTGCCCAATATAGCAGGTTTATAAATAACCAATATTGTGTGTGAACT
>JBBPJQ010001458.1:0-10215 GCA_038088795.1 Boletus rex-veris
GGTGGATATAGTTGTGAGAATGGATATATTCGAGTCTACTGACCTATCAAACAAACAATCAGTATTTTCATGTTGGTCAAGACTTGAGACTCACCACTTGATGTCCAACAGCAAGGACAGTATCGACAGCAAGATGACCACCACACGAAGCGAGGATATCACATAATGGTGTTGCTACACTACTCAAAACAAGTGCTTGATATACTGATTCTCTGCTGAACCATACAATTTGAGGGAACCCGGCATGACCATTGAGTTTCTTCAAGACCTGGAACTCATGTTCCAACAGAGAGGGACCACAAGTACAATGCTCGAGTTTCACTGCGACATCCTTGCCGCTAACAAGATCTTGAGCATGATACACAACCACTGACGGTAAATGCTATAAGGATCATCTGATCCAATCGAAATCACAATCGGTATGCACCATGTGAGCCAGCACCAAGCTTCTCCTTCATGCTAAATCTTCCATCTATGCGCACAATATCAATTACAGGACACGATGGGAAGGAGGAGGTCATTGAGGGCATAATGGGGGGTTGAGGGTTTGCAGCCACTTGCCTGGGAAAATTTGGGTCTGATCAACAACGCTTGGCTGTGGGCCAAGTGTGGCGACCAACCGCACCCGGACAGGACACTTGGTAACCTTCTTGTTGTCGAAGCTCTCAAATGCTCATGTTGGAATCAAGCCAGATGCGTCAAGGGACTCAAAAGAAGAGCTGTCTGCGCTGAAGAAATGGCAGTCTCATTGGGATGCACCTCTAACAGAGGATACCATTGCCCCTATTGCCAAAACTCCGTGTTGGGATCAAGTTGCTGCCATTCCCGATGCACCAATGACTCAGATTATCATGAATGCACCTGGTATCACACACGAGGACAAGCACAACCACTACCTCACTGATGAAGAACTGGACTCTGCTGGCCACAGGGTACATCATTGTTACTCCTCTCCCAGGCTATGCGCTGATAACAATGCTTATTACTGAAGTTGGGGGTTTCCAAACACAAGAGTCGTCTGATGCTGCCACTATCGCTGCAGCTGCAGATCTCACCCCTGAGTTGCCCACTAAGATTCCAGGAGCTGGCAACCTTGCCTTTTTCAAACCAGAGGATGCTCAGTATTTCACGAGGAGGACGAAACTCTGCTTTCCATAGATGAAATGAAGGAACAGAAGATCATGTGACTTCTCCTGGAGATCACAAACGGCACTCCGCCTGTCAGAAAGGCTGCCCTCTGTCAGATCACAGACAAGGCTCGTGAGTTCAGTGCTGGTCCACTCTTTGACAAAATCCTCCCGTTGCTCATGGAATGTACTCAGAACGGCATTTGTTGGTCAAGGTCATCAACCATGTCTTGTACAAGCTTGACGACCTTGTCCGCCCTTATGTGCACAAGATCCTGGTCATCATTGAGCCTCTACTTATTGACAAGGATTACTACACTTGTATTGAAGGGCGTGAAATCATATCTAACCTCTTGAAAGCAGCCGGTCTTGCCCACATGATCTCCACTATGTGTCCTGATGTTCGCAATACCACTGCCTGTGCATTCTCCATTGTCACCTCTACCCTTGGCATCCCTTCACTACTCCCCTTCCTCAAGGTCGTCTGCCACAGCAAGAAGTTGTGGCAGGGACGTCACACTGGCATTCGAATTGTTCAACAGATCGCTATCATGATGGGCTGTGCCATGCCCCCCCCCCATTTACGAAACTCCATGGCCTATATTGCCCATGGTCTGACAGACAAGCAGCAGAAAGTGCGGACCATAACCGCCTTCAGTCTCGCTATGCCTTATGGTATTGAATCATTTGACGAGGTGCTCAAGCCTCTGGGGTTCACGTGATGCCACATCAGTTCTGTCAGTACTTGACATGGGTCAGGCAACAGCACACATGCCTGCCCTCGTGGTGCATGCAGTAAGTCGCGTCCTTTTCTTTACATCAACATAGGTAAGCTAATCACACAGACCCTTTTCCTGTGAGTAGAGATGGACACCGTCTGGGTGATGCTCCAGAAAGGGTCTGCGATCAAACACGCCATTCTCACGCCCTTTGCATTTCCATATACATGTGATTAGTATGCTGTATTAGTCATGTTGTGATCAAGTTCTCATTCTTCACAGAATGCAGCGTGGGGCAACAGTGAACTCTGTTTTCAGATACTGGACAAGCTGTCATGTCATGACTCATATAAGACCTCTTGCCAGACCAGGAACATTCCAGCAACTCACCCACTTCCCGCATCTTCAAATGTCTATACAAGTTTCAATGGCTGGTCGGGGTGTTCAGCGACCTGGCCATCATCATGCAATGACCTCTGAGTCTGTTATTGTAGATTCGTCTCCACCTCCTCCCGCTTCATCTAATAACTATCTCCCTTCTGCACAGCCTGTTGTCCCCACTGCGGGATCTTCTACCACAACAAGAACCAGACATTCCTGAACCTCTCGTCTCCCTGCTTGATATCGCGCTACTGAAGACAGCAAGTTTATCAACATTGACGACATCAGCAAGGAAAGCTATAATGAGGATGAAGCAACCCCTGGCGATTCTCAACCCCAGCCCAGTGGCCCGAGTCTCCAACCCCCTCAGATTATGCCAGCTGCACAGACTGTCCCAAATCCTGCCCACACTGGCATTGGCACAGCTCCCTTGGCCTCCATGACAATGCCTAACCCAGACACCAATGCTACCCACCCTGCCAACACCTTGGAGACTGGTAGAAGATCCAAGGTGCCACCAACATCTGCAGACGTACATCATTTCTTCAAAAAGTCAAAGCCAGAAGACACCATTTGTAAGTACTGTCGGTAAGCTACTATGCTCAATCTTTGTCGTATAGACTTTCTTAACTTAATTGTAGGGACCAGGCGGGTCCTAATGGTGAGCTTGATCACAGCTACATGTTTAGCTGTAATACGTCCAACTACTCACTTCACGGCCACATTGTGAACTGGCACCTAGAAGAATATCTCGAGCTTGCGGAGAAGAACAGTTGGTCTGTGCAGATCGACGGTGTCTGGGTTGCGTTCAGTGTGGGCTATACATTCAAGATGCTTTGCGAAGCAATCCGGCAAGGTAATAAGCTTACTTCCCTCCCTCCCACTCCTCGTCCCAACCATAGAGATACTCTTCCACAAGACTTTTTGCCAGTGGGGCAAGGATCGAAGAAGAGCATACCGAACCTCCCTGAGTTCTCCATTGCTGCACTGCATCAATACCTGGTGAAATTTATTGTTGCAGACGATCAGGTACATTAATAGCTCCATTGTTATATAGTTTTTTTATGACTTCATTGCAGTCCATCAACGTTATCGAGTGTCCAGAATTCTGCAATCTCATTCTTCTCCTCCATCAGGATCTTCGTGATACTGACATTCCACGCTGCACAAAGACCTGGGAGTTGATTCTCGAAGCATGGCGAGAATACTTCAAGGCCATAAAGCAGGATCTTGCCGTAAGTACCCTGGTTTGTTCAATCACACTGAACTAACATAATACAATAGAACGCTGCAGGGAGGGTCTTGTTCACAACTGATATCTGGTTGGATGAAGCGCTTTGACCTTATCTGGCAATTACAGCTCATTGGATCACTTCGGAAGGTGGCTCACTCAAGATGAAAGCATCCCTCATTGCATTCCATTACTTCCCTGCTTCACACACTGGTGAAGCCCTTGCCTCGACCATCTTAGAGCTCCTCAATTGGGCTGAGGTGACTTCAAAGGTAAGTTGTGACCCGGTAGTATGCATTCTCTACTAATGTTTACTAGATCAGACACTTCACCATGGACAATGCCACCAACAACATCGTTGCCATGTGGGAACTCGCAAAACTTCTTGAGGAGTGCGAAATTGAAATTCAGTTCAATTCCATTGACTGTCGTATTCCCTGTTTCCCCCACATGATAAACATTTGCGTGACTCATACAGTCACAGCTTATACAACAGCTGACTTCACCGCTGTTGCAGAGACATGGGTTGGTGCTCTTGACAACACTGTAGATAAGGCAAGATATCTTGAAGCCCTTGCTAATGATCCTGTGAAACTTGGTCGTGATATTGTTCATATCATCCATGCTTCGGGTCAGCGTCGCAGGGGATTTCATGATATGATCATCAATGGAAATACCAACCAATGGTATACTGGCAATGCTACTCTAATACCCGTTGTCAAGCTTCTTCGTGATGTCAAAAGTCGCTGGGACTCCATCTACTTCATGATCAATCAACTTCGTGCCGTCTGCTTGGTAAGTTTATTGGCCTGACATCGAACTAACTGTGCTCTAATGTTCTATACAGGCCATTGACAGTTTTCTTGCCATACCCCGTGGCCCAACCGATGAGCTTGCCAAATACAAGACCTTGAAGTTATCCTGGAGGTGACTTTTTTTCATATGCATAGACGGGCTTGCCACTAACTACCACCTCGGATGTTATAGATACTGCATGCTGCCCAGCAATCAATGTCAAGCGAGAGCACCCCTGTTCTCGGTGGGGCAATCCCTGCATTCAAAACCTTCATAATGCAATGGGAAGCATTAGCTACCAATGCGCCCCATTGCACCCCCTTCATTAAGACTGGACTTGAATGGGCATGGAAATACTATCAGCGCATGGGTCAGACATGTGCGTATGTGATTGCAATGTGTAAGTTCAGATTATCGTAATCTATGCCACTTCCTGACATCAAACCACAGTTGTTGACCCAACCATCCGACTCAGCTGGATCAATCGACACTGGACCAAGCCTGTGGCTACGAGTGCACGAGAAAAACTATTGGCATTAGTAGATTTATCCACAATCCATCATTCAAAGTATACTAATACACCAATGACTGAAGATGACAGAATATTGAAACAGTTCTGCCATGCACACCGTGTCCCAAGCCACAGAAAACCCTACCAACACTAGCCAAGTTCAGCCACACTCTATGTTGGCAGCTTGCTTTTATGGTCTTGCTACCATCCAAGTCCAACCATCCCAACTAGCACTGCAAGATGTCAATCAAGAATTCACGGCCTATGTTTCGTCCACGCCAAGTCCCGAAGGTACTCAGCCATTGGCGTTTTGGGAGGTCAGTCTGTTAATACCTCATACATTTCTCTCGTGCACCATGCACACTGCTAATCTCTCACTTTTTATTAGCTCGCAAAAGTCTCGTTTCCAACCATTTATAGAATTGCACTCGACCACCTTCCAATCCAAGCCTCTGTGGTCCCATGTGAGTGCGTGTTTTCTTCAGGGAGTGAGACCAATACAAAGAAATGAAATCTGTAACAGGACAAGAGCGATGAGGGTGAATACTCAGAACAGGCAAAGAGGTGGGTGATAAACTGTGTGTATGATACCAGCATGTGACTCGAGAAGTGCATCGCTGTCTCCAATCAGTGCTTTGTGTTCGACCACACCACTATCTCTATACCAGCAGCATATACCAGCATCGGTCCCTCTGTCCTTGTTGTCAACCCTCACAAGCATGTCGCTTCAAGCACAGACTCAATTCTTCAAAAATGCACCACATGCTATCAGGATACGACTGCAAACAAGACCCTCCCACCCCATATCTTCCAGCTCGCTACTACCATATGAGGCATACCAATCCCTCATCATCAGGTGCACTTACTTCGAGTGTAATTTATTTTGTACATACTGCGCTGACGTTGCCACCCTACCAACCTGTTTTGTCCACTGTGAACGAACGGACGCACCATGCGATGAACAAAGTTGGTCTTTGAACTTGTTTATGGCTAAGCACAGATATCGGAGGTGGCATTCTCAGCAAACAGCGAGTATATTGTAAGCGGCCATGACTGGGATGCTTGAGTGTGGCGATAAAGACACTTGGAGTTGCCAGTTTCCAATCCAGAAAAGATGGGCTCCAAGCTTGTGACCCAGGTACCCACAGCAGAGTTCATCATCAAATCATTCGGGAATGTCAGCAGTAAGCACATTCTTCAATCCAAATCCATCTCGCTTTGGAAAGTATACAGAGCTTCAGTTCACCGACAGAGGGCATTCGTGTGGGGATAAAGTCTCTTGATGACTAGCTCAAGTGCAACCGAGTCACGGTTGTGCCACCTGCTCCCGCTCCTGTTCTTCATCCATCCATGCTAACATTGACAGTGTGCAAGTTGGCAGTGGCACTGTTGACCAAGAGGCTCATGATAACCAATCCATTGGGGCTAATGCACAGTGGTCCATTGAATCAGAAGCTTAGTATGTAGATTGGTCGTTATGCTTGTATACTAAGACTGTTTGGACTACTCAACTAGTCAGCTAAAAGTCGTGAGCCACAGCTATCTGGCAATAGACGAGCTGTGGCTAATGCCGAAATTGGCTTACAAAGCTACTCAGCTAGCCATGCTGTTGACTGTGGCTAAAGCCAGCTCATAGCTGGAGCTGCAGCAACACTACGCGAGCGATGTGGGACAGAACAGCAGCTGTTGTTCATGATAACAGACAATGTACAGTAATACAGGTGGTGGCAAGATAAACTCAGTACTGTACAGTTTATTAGGTAAGCGGTAATGTGGTGAACGATTCTATTCCAACACAATGTGTCACCACCACCACTACCACCACTACTGCAAGACGACAATGGCCCCAGGGCGGTGGCATCACACCACCACCACCACTGGACAGCGCGATGCTGTGACCACCACCCCACACGATGATGCTGCACCCACCCTCACCTTCTCACTGCAACCATGCTCCCATGCCACTGAACTTGAAATGACAACAACAATGTGTTCCCATCACCACCACCACCACCACGAAAAGACAGACAACAATGTGTCCCCACCACCACCACCATGAAAAGACAGATGATGATGACAAGCGCCGGCATGGTAGCACCACCCGTGGACCGTGCCACCAACACAACAACGACGTGTCCCCACCACCACCACCACCATGAAGAGACAGACAACAACAATGACAACGTGATCCCATGGATGATGTCGAAGACGAGCAGTGAGATGAGTGAGCCGTTTTTTCACTCCATAGATACATATCATTTTCAACAACATTGTGTATGTACATACTACATTGCAATACAATACAGATGGTTTGTGACCTGTTTGTTTGGTTGGATTGAGCCTATGGTAGCCTACCAATTACAACAGTGTGCTACATTAACTACAGTCAACAATGTCAGCGCATCGCGTGACACGACACTTATGTAATATTGTGCTACAGTAGCCTACAGTAGCCTATGTAACAGGGGGATGTTGATAGGTGCTACCAGTACTATGTAGATGACATCGGCCAATGTAGACATATTTTTTTTTGCAGATGTAATGGGACTGATATCACTGGTTAATTGATGAGCTGATATGTTGATAGCCCTGACAATGCTGACAGAAATGAATTATTTATGAACTGAGAGACTGAAAGTACTAAAAGTACTGCTGTCAGTCAGGTCAGACAACTCAGAAAAGTCATTGATTTTGATAACTCAGAAAAAATGTAGGTTTGCTGATGTCTCCATTCTACTAACACGGAGGTCTTTACAATGGCAATACAAGGGCCGCAAATCATTCCATGCTGACAATCTCAACAACTGGAGTCGACTGACGTCCAATTGGGAAGAGACCAACTCCAACTGTGCTGCACAAATTATGGACGGTAGCCTCCGAGTCATTAATAATGTCAAATTAATCCCCGGGACACTCGCCACTGCACAGGAGACGTGCCTCCGAATCTATTCCTCATCAGAATGGTGGATAATCAGTGTTTGTTCTTGCAATATATTCTCCTCACGTTGTCAGTCAGTATTCATGTTCATGTTCAAGATTTCACTATGTCGCTCCATTGACTTACTCGCCCAGCTCAAGTACAGCGACGAGCCTCGTTGTGTGTGATTTTTGCAGTCATCAAGGTTGGCAAGTCAATGGAGAGATCCATCTTATCAGACTTAATCTACTTAGCATACATTGTCTTAGTCAGTTTTTTTTCTCAAGCCAAGCACATTTAAGTTATCTAAGTCATTATTAAACAAATTGAGTTAAGAGCCTCCATCTTATCAGACTTAATCTACTTGGTAACATACATTGTCTTAATTAGTTGTTTTTCTCAAGCCAAGCACATTTAAGTCATTTAAGTCATTATTAAACAAATTGAGGTTTTCCTGATGTGGCGATGGTGACGAAAGTGACAGCAATGGCAATGAAAGCAATGGCAGAAGTGATGATGACGACAATAGTAACTCGGATGATGTGGCAGTTGATTTGGGGATA
Source organism: Boletus rex-veris (assembly GCA_038088795.1). Taxonomy (NCBI): domain Eukaryota; kingdom Fungi; phylum Basidiomycota; class Agaricomycetes; order Boletales; family Boletaceae; genus Boletus; species Boletus rex-veris. The sequence goes on from JBBPJQ010001458.1 coordinate 8,245, forward strand.
TCTGCTTCGCTGGCGGATGATGGACTCCTAGACGAAATGGAAGAATTCAGGTATACCGGATTAGATCAGGTTGTAGAGGAGGATGAGGAGCCAGATTACCTCGGAGAAGATGACCTTGGTGCACATCACTGAAAAAACAGCTGAGGTATAATCCCATGATAATGGGTTATAATCCTCGTAATTGACATAATCCCACAAATTATGCTGATGCAAACTACAATGGGCTGTATAGCATTAAACATCTTCCTTCCATCGACAATTGTCGTGATTTTGGGTGATATTAAAAATGGCAATGGATTCCGTGACTGTAAGATCAGATGCAACAGAAATGGCGGCAATGAACCCTCCCTGCCGCATGATGAACAAACCGCTGTCCAAGGGTCAGATGGCAACATTATATATCGGATGTGGTGTGAAATGATCACTACTTCAGTCCAGGATTAAAATCACAGCGGATTTGAATGATTTGGATCTGATGTTATTATTGACTACTATACTGTACATAAACAAATATACAGTATACCAGTAGAGTACAATTTGAAAGGATGATGAGCTCATCACACCAGTCTCATCGCACAGGTCAGTGGGATTAGCTCCACTAGGAGTGGCTAGAGTACTACTAGTAGCTGGCGCGGATGTGGTGTTGGCATTGAGAGAGGAGTCATCATTCCAGGCTCATCACATGAATCAGACTTGGAAGAATTGGCGCCAGTAGGAATGCTGGCATTGGAGGTGTTGCCGTTCTGGGCTCGTCACATGGGTTGGCACTGGTAGGTAGGAGTAGCTGGTGGTGTTAGCATCATCGCTGGGGTAACCGAAGGGGCGAACGACGGCAGAGACGATAGCATCATGGCGACACAGCAGACCTAGTATGTACCAACATAAACAATAAACAACTTACCGAATGAGGGTTTCTTGAGGCGAGTAGCAGACCTAGAGGCTGGAGGACAACACTACTGGTAACGACTTACCTGAGATGAGGTGAAAAGATCAAAGGTGTTTGAAGTTCAGACCTTTGAGTGAGCCTATAAGTAGGCATAATGAGCCGACACTATCAGCAGGTTCTCGGGGTCTCAACTCACCCTGAATAAATTTTACTGATGGCCCTTGTGTGGTGGCGAAATGACACCGGGTCGATGTGTGCAGTCAAGAGTGACCAGTCAGGTCAACTTTGCGTGAGGCAGCGGTGGCAAACAAGAGCACAGATGATGATGGATCAATGCACACAGTTGATGTGCGAGGTGGCAGCAGTAAACGAGAGTGCAGGTGTGACACGATGGCGGTTCTCCCTGTTTGGACGTTTTTCGATCTTAGCCGAATCCCCCCCCCCCTTAGCACAGCCAGCAGAAAACCCACACCACCTCCTTACCACCCAGACTGCCCTGTGATTGTGTGAACCCACCATGTCGATGAGGACGACTTGAAATGAACCTATGATAGAAGAGTCAGTCAGGTCCGAGTGAGTAAACAGACTTACCAAGTCATACGGTCACACTGAGGCCAAACTGGGCGAATCAGACCAGTCAGATGTGTTATATATGGGCTAGAGGTTGTGTAGGAGTGATCCCAGGCTGTGATGTTCGCATTGAATGGCTATGCTATGCTAGAGTTGATCGAGGAGCCACTTGGGCGGTGGCACTGTGCAAGCTGTGACTTGCCTTATTTGGGCACCTCCTGAGCACACTGCTAGCGTTGAGTACTGAGTGCTTGCTACTAGTAGTATAGGTCAACTTTTTGGCTTTTGGCTAGTAGGATAATCACACGTGTCATGCGCAATGAAATGCAAACCAATACATTTCATAGAGAAAATGAGCGTGCCTTGCGCTCGTCCAATCTCTTTGTATGAGAATTGTAACTAGATTATAATCCTTTGGCAATTCACATCACCCAGGTGTGAATGTACTGTGGATTGTAGAGCTACTGGGATAATGTGTGGGTAGGCAAAGGCATTATATTTATATACATCCCTTG